>VZTA01027045.1:0-116751 GCA_013398855.1 Mohoua ochrocephala
CTGTGTCACACTCATTGCACTCAGAACAGCCGAGGGACAGCACTGTGTCACACTCATTGCACCACAGCACCCAAGGGACATCTCTGTGTCACACTCACTGCACCCAGAGCAGCCGGGGGACAGCACTGTGTCACACTCATTGCACCACAGCACCCAAGGGACATCTCTGTGTCACACTCACTGCAACCCTCAGCTGCCTCTTGCACCCGGGCAGGGCCACCCAAGCTTCTCTCAGGAACAATCTCTGCAGATACAACTACGGCTGTTTAAGTAAGAAGAGTTGCTCCATGTGCCAGGGAGAGATTAAATTATTTTGTATACAGTTGATGTTCTAGTCTGCTGCTGCTGAAGGCATTTTTAATATTTTTTGGTGCTCAAATGACATCAGAAATGTGTTGATCCTGTTCTGAGGAAAAAGCACCCACAAGCAAACCAACCAACCAACCAAGAAAACCCAGCCAACCAACACAAAACCCAAAAAACCCAAAATACTCAAAAAAGGGACTTTTTTTGCTTGTCCACTGTATTAAATTCTCAGGTAGGTGTGATAACTGTGAGACAAGAAAAGATCTGGTGGGTTAAGGAATAATGTTGAACGTCTGAGTAGGGAGAAAAATGTGTGATGCCTCTGAATTCCCTCTTTATGAGGGATTAATGACCAAAATATTTAGAGAAAGAAACAGCTCTTTGAAGAAGCAGGAGTTGTATTTGGGTCTAGATAAAAATAAACAATGTGTGTAGTGGAAAGATGGAATGGGTGAGGGGAAATACCTTCTGATAATAACTTACCTGTTAGAAGTAAAAAGACAACAATTTCTTAAAAATGAAAGGTCCTTGAAAGCTGACTTCTAAGCCTGGTTTTGACTTTTCTTTTTATTCTGTATTTCCTGACAGATAACAGTTAAAGAGCCATCTTATTTCCTACTGAAATGTTTTATTTCCTTTCAATTTGTTTTCTGGTGTCTTCAAATGACTATTCCTAGTTCTGACCTTGTGGCATTTAAATAAAATTGCACAAAATATGTATATTATCTGAACAGAAGCCACAAGAAAGGACAGCCGTAAGGATAAGCACGTTTGTGTAAAATTGTTTGAGCTGTAATGTTCTTTTGCACAGCATAGCCAAATGCAAATATTGCATTGAATGAAAAATGCTAAAGGGAGCCACAAAGACTGGAGAATAACTGAAAAAAAAGAAAGGGCACATGAGGTAAAAACGAAAAAAAAAACCAAAAAAAAAAAAGGTGGATTCTGGCAGGGCATGTGTGACACCAGTGATGCAAAATACAGAATGGAGGAGTATGTGCAGGAGAGGACAAGAAAAGTGAAAGTAATAGAGATTAAGGGAACGAGAGAAAAAGTGGAATAAAAGAGCAACAGAGAGATGAAGAAAAAAACGTCATAAGATTTGAAATAAGATGAAGTTGAGCTTTAAGTGGCTAAATGGGGAATTAAAGCAATAAAGTAATGTAATCCAGAGTTGGGGTAAACTGCTATCTTTAGCAGTTGATTCTTAATAAACTTTGAATGTTGCATGTAAATTTTCTCAAGTACTTTGTTAATCTGATGGCAGTAATATTATTTAACCTTGTAGAAATTGCTACTTTCAGGGAACACTTAGCACAAAAGTAATTTACTGGACAACCCCAGCAATTTTGAGTTTTAATAAATAAAAAGCTACAAGCAATTAATGGAACTGCTCTGTTAAGTACTTTCTAGTAAAAATCCCTCTTAAAATACTGTTTCTAGGATTATGCCCCCTGTAGTTTTTTAAATATCCCAGAAGTGGTAGAGTTCCCACAACTCCCCTCAAGCAATCATTTCACAGTTTAAGAAAGCTGTGAAGATAACTTCTGAGCTCAGCTTCGGTCTTTGTCTTTTACTCAGTTAATTGCACAGAGATGGGCTAATGAGAAACAACTCGTTCTGTATTAGCTTTTGTCCCTTGGAAAACTGTTTCCAAGTCCCTTCATGAGCTGTTGTTTAGCTGAATTGCAGATGTATTTGAAACTACTTTCTTAGCTCTTTCTTTCATTTCCCAGGTCGTCTTGTAGCTCTCCTGTGGTTCTTTTCTGGACTCTCTGCAGTTTTTCCTTCCTTCCTTCCCCTTCACTCTGCAAAACTGAGTCTAGATTTTATGTGGATGCCATTGGATGTTGTAATTACTGTTGTATCTTTATCTGCATTGTCTCTAACATTTAACGTGAAGGTCAGAGTTAAGTACAAATAATCAAAGTTTGATCAGATCTGAGGTTTTGGGTGTTTTTTTTTTTTTTGTTAGTGAGGTGTTGGATAGTTTTGGTTTCTTTCTTTTTTCTTCTTTTTTTCTCAGTCTCTGGTACAATGGAAGCATTTCCCCCACCACCACCCTGAGGAAAACCCAAACAAAGTGCTTTATGGTAGCACTGCTGGAATGGAGGACACAGCCCCCAGATTTGTTCCCATAGGTCTCCAGTGCTTGCAGGCAGGGAAGAGCTGGAGGGCTCTCACAGCAAGCCCTGTGCTGCTCCGGTGCTTCCTCCAGCGTGGATGTGAGCAAAGGTTGCAACCTGCCAATGGCTTCTTTAAGCCTCCACATGTGGAAAATGCTTGGGAGTGGTGTCAGCAAGCCCCGGGGCTGGATGTGCCCCAGGCCTGGCAGACTGTGGAGGGAGAGGGGACCTGTGGTACCCAGAGCCTGGACCCCCGGGATCTGGCAGCTCCTCAGCCCTCTGCTTCCAGGCTAGAGCATATGGACAGGGAGGGCCTAAGGAGGCAGAAATGAGGCAGAATCTGTCAATCAAGAGCTTGATTATGTAAATGAGTATTTTAACTTTTGGTTTTTATAGACTGCAACTAGTACAGTTAAAGGTCTGAGATCCCCTCCATGCCCTGAGCTGGATGTAGTTTGCTCTGCTGAACTGTTACCATTTAATTACAGGCATGTTCAGCATGTGTATCTAAGATGCTGCTTTCATGGAAAAGTGGTTGGCAGGTAGTTGAAGATACAACAAATAAACAGGGATTGTTGGATGGAAAACCTGATTTTTGGACAGCTATTAAATATCCCAATAAGACAACGGTGCAGTTGTAGTAAGCCTGAGTTACTACAAGCCTACAATTAATTTGTTCACCTGGGTTTTAGAATTTTGTGGAGTCCTGGTCTGGATAGAGCATGATTTTCCATGGGGATTTTGAATTTGGTTTGTATGACCAGGCAAGTCTGTAATTCCATTTCCAGATCCTCAGTATTCCAGTTGCAGAAACACTTCTTATTCATTCAGTTTCTTTCTGCTCCAGTCTTGCTGTGCTCTAAACAAAGACTTAATTACCACATCCATTCAACAAGGAACACAAGTAGGTCATTTTTACCTGAGTAACCTGATTTTGGTTGTACTAAACCCAGACCTGAGATCTATCCCCAGCCTTAGCAGTGCTTGCCACAGATGTTTAAGAAGGCCTTTCAGACAGGATAGTCTGGTTGTGAGACTTCTCAAGAATACTTTGATGGCTTCCAGCACATCATAATCCAGATTTCATAAATGTTAGGAGAGGACTTGCTATTCAATACTTGTCAATGGATTTTTCTTCCATAAACTTGTCCAGCTGTTTTGTGAACTGGGGTAAACATTGAAAATCCTTTGGGAAGTAATATCATAACATCTTAATAGTGAGATGAGCAGAGAAATATCTTTTGTTCCAACTTGCTATGTGATACCATCTTTTGATGCCCCTTAATCCTTGTTTAAGAAGGCAGTGAACAAGTATTACCTATTCATTCATCATTCCAGCTTTCTTAGATTTCTTTCCTGTCCCACTCCAATTTTCTCTTTTCCAGGGTCAAAGATCCCATTGTATATAGTCTGTGTCCTCTGCTGTAATATTCCCTGTTTTGCTTTATTTCAGTTTGGGTTACTGTGCCTAATGGACTTTGCATTCATTCCATCAGTACTTTGTAACAGTCGATATGGTCACTGAGTTGCTTTCTCTGAAGCCCTAACCTTGAGATCTCATTCCTTTGTGGTGATAGCTATTTCAGACCCAACCACAGCATACCGTTTCTTTCCTTACATATATCACGTGGTTTTAATTTCTATTTCATTTTGTCTTTCCACTCAGTGCCTTGAAGCTCTTCTGCAGCATATCAAGTTGGCCTTTGTCTTTACTCTATGGAATAGTTTATATTATCCCTCACATTTGCTGCTTCACTGTTCATTCCTTCATCCAGACAGAACTTGCCCTTTTCCTATTTTTTTTTCTTTTTTTTTTTGCTGTTCTGGCTTTAAATATGCAAGAGAAAATAAAATTGAGATCTCTCTCAGTCTTGAAGAGGTTTCCTAAAGCATCATGCAAATTTGACTCAAGCCTGTGAGTAAACCTTAACAGCTCTAGAAATAATAGCTTTGCCTTCTCCTATCACTGACAGGCTATTCCACCTGCCCAACTAAGATAAACTCTCTGCCTAAAGGAGGCACAGCAAAGACAAGAGCAGATACTGCAGAGGCATTTAGCAGAAGAGGCATTCACATCAGAAAGCACAGAAGAGACAGATACCACAGACTTACAGGCAGAGGTAGAGAGGACTGGGGAAATGGCAGCCAGGATCACAGCAGAGCACTCGGACGTGGTTTTTCCTCCAGCCTTTGCTGAGCCGACGGTGATCTCAGTTTTTACAATGTGTCTTTGCAAGGTTTTGAGGAACTCAGAGGCTGCAGATGCCCTGGCTTTTTGCTAAACTGTGGTGGTGGTAATGACACTCCAAGAAATGGCGAGTGTTTCTAAGTTACTGCGTGTGAACTGATAGTGTACAGATCGATGTCTGCAAATTCATTACCCAGTCCTTGATTCTTTTAGAGGAAATTATTAAGAGTGTGGAAAACACTTTCAGTTTGACCATTTAAAAGCGCTTGAAAGATTTGATTAATGCATTCACTTAACATTTTATGTCACGATGTTTGCTCTTTTTTCCCGCTTCCAGACTCTAGATACAGCTCATTAAAGACACCTGTGGCCATACAACTATGAAATATTTTGTCATTCAAGAAGCACCTCCCTGGTATTAAACTAGTGCTCATGCCCTACAGGGTTTGTTTTCTCTAGTAACAAAATAGACACAAATGTGCTTTTAAAAGAAATATTACAAGGAGCTCTGCTGTTTCCAGCTCGCTCACCAAATGGACATTGTGTACTGTGAGGAATGGGAGCAATCCAATTCAGTGGAGTCAGAAATTTTCATGTGCCTGTTTCCCATTGACAAAGAACAACTGAAGTCCAGATATTATTTATGTAATTTATTTTTCTAAAGGACCTGCAGAAATACCATTTCTACTGAAGTTAAAATAACCATTAAAAGCAATGTGTGTCTTAACAGTGAATTTGCTGATTAAGCATTCAGTTGTTCACTTTCAGGGTCAGTTCAAGAAACACCATAGAAACATCATAGTATGGTTTGGGTTGGAAGGACCGTAAAAATCATCCAGTACCAAGCCTGCTTCCATGGGGAGTTCAAGTCCTTTTGCTTCCCAAAGCAACCATTAATGTGTAATTCGCTTTAATTACTGTTATTAATTATGTAGCCTGTGCTTATCTGTACAGTTTTGAATAACTTAGGCGGTATTTGGCTAAATAAAAGAAGTTATTTTTAAGTAGGTAAAGATCCCTACCCCTTTATCCCAAAAGAAGCCAAACACTGTGTGAACTTGGAATATGCATGGTGCAGTGATTTGACTTAGCTGAGAATTTAAAAAAGGTCTGTCATCAAGTACAGCAGCTGTCCTTTTCATATAATTCAAAGTATTGTTATCATGAGGAAACAATGTAGAACGATTCACTTTTCCATTCAAGGTCTTTTCTTTGTGGGTTGCTTTGTGGGTTGGTTTCTTGCTTTCTTTGTTTTGGTTTTTGTTTGTTTGTTTACCCTAAAATACTCAAAAGAATTCAATCTGAAAAAGAATGCTTAGTACATTTAAGTAAAAGAAAGTTACCAGGCTTTAATTTTGGTGGATGCATCCCATATTCACGTGTCACAAAGCCTTAAAGTCCAGCAGGTCATGATCTCTCGTTGCTCAAACTATTCTGATAATCTTTCTCTGTCACATCCAGGAGGTTCAGTTTAACATTGTTGCTTTCTTCTATTAGAATCTGGACAATCCAAATTCCCCAAACACTGGCAGTTACTTTTTTACTGTTACCAATAACCCTAGAAATATGAAAAACCAGAATATTATGATAAGATTGATTACACAAGTTAATAGCCTATGAAAACTTCAGCAAAGCTTGTAAAATAAAACCTGTTAATTAATCCTATGTGCCTGAACAGATGTAGGAGTATTTGAGCTTCTTAAACGGGGCAGTAGTTTACCATCCACAGTGGACTATTTAATAACATTTGCTTGATGTTATTGTAGATTTTCCAGTATTTAGTTATTCTTCAAAATTAGTGATATTTGTCTTACCCAATAATGCCTTTAAAATTAGTAAACTCGACTGTACTGAAAATATATTCAGCTTTTAAGGGTTCAAAATCCTGCCCTGGTCGCATCTATCTAAAACCAGAAGAGAACAAATACCCAGTTTTCCTAACAAAGCCTCTTAACTTGTGTCTGGCCGGGCTGCTGGCAGCAGCCCAAGGTATTCCTAGAACATGCTGTTAAGACTTTGCACCAGGTGACAGGCAAAAAAGGTACCACAGCCTACAGGTAGCATTTAGCTCCCAGCAGGCAATTCCCAGCTGTGCTGCTTTGTGTGTCAACCATAAAATGTGTGTTGTCTTTCTGAAGCCTGACTAAGCAGCTTTGGATATTACAAAGGCTCTGCTGCATGTTTTAATTTGCATAGATTAGTCTTTCTCCTTTTTTATTACATTGACTAATCAGGAGAATATCTTAGCCCAGACATGTTTATAACCTTGTGTGGCTGTGTTTGGCTACATAGATAAAATATCCTCTCATTTGCATGATTATTGCATGAAAGCAGTACTCTTAGAAGGCCAAAACACTAATTTAATAGTTCTTCCCTGCCTCTCTTTTTACTTCCAGAACCCAATTGTCCAAATCCTCACCTTCTTCCACTTCCTCACTTTGGTGAAACCTTTTAATGGTACAGGCTGAACTACTCGGCTCACTTCTCAGGCCCAAAACCGAGTGGAAATATTGGCTGTGGATTTGGCAGGGATGGGGTTCGCTGTGGCTGGAGGTGGCACTGCTCAGCATTTGCCCTTCCCTGTGTCATGCTGGGCAGACGGGACAGCCCAGGTGCAGGGAAGGAGGTGAAGCCATGGTGGAAACGGAGAAGGGGAAATACGGAGCAGTGGTTTACTGGAGAGAAGGTCTTGGGAACACTGAGGACAATCTTTTGGGCATCTGAAGGCCCACCACTGAGTGGCTTTTGTGGCTGGCTGCAGCTTCTTTGCAGGCCAGGGGCTGGCAGGCAGGAGGAAATACCTCAACGCCGGACTGCTTCTCCATGCTCAGAGCATAAACTGCTCTAAGTAGAAAAATAAACAATTGGTTTCACGTAAAATTCAGTAAAATAATGGCTTCATGTCTTTTGATTGCAGGAAACAAAATTGTGTCAAAGTGTTACCAAATCTTCAGAAATACAGCTATAGTAGTTGACTCACTGAACCTTACAAATGTGGGATAAATTCTCAAAGAAACATCTGGCCTTTCAATTTTTCTAACAGATGGATAAGAGAATGGCACAAATTCAGGCCTGAATGTTCCTTCCAAGTTTTCTTTGAGATCTGTATTAGCAGATTTAAGCTTTGGTATTTCATATCAAGTGTTCAATACCTCTGTAATGAAAACAGAAGACATTGGTTTAGATGCTGATAATAAGGCGTGAAGCTTAGAAATAATGAAGCAGTCAAAAGAAAAACATATTTCAGGGTGTCACCTCTAAACCAATGTGTCACCTTAGTTTTGTAAGATTTTCAAAAAGCATATTGGATAAACTTACAGCAATGACTACTAACACGGTTCTGAGAGATGAGAAAATGCCATTTGAAAATGTGGGGGTTTTTTTAATCTCGTTTGGATAATGGGAATTTTTTTTCTGAATTGATTATTGTGGAAATAGAAATCATGTGTGCGTTTAACCTGAACTCAACAAATAATTAAGGTAAAATACTTGAAAATACTTTGGAAAACCTTTGGACAAGTGATAGCTTTTAAAAATAGGAAATTCTCAAATCTGTGGGAATAGATATGAGAATTTTTCAAAACAGTGGTTAAATTTAAATTAATTTAACCTAAATGTTGCTTAAATTACTTAATTTCAAACTTTCTTTTTTCTTATTTCACCAGAAAATGTGAGACACTCCTCTTCCCAATGAGTGATCTAGTTACAGCAACTGCCTGAGCAACTGGGAAGAGCAGCAGTGACTCAAGATCTTAAGTGTTTTGGGGAGACACATTTGTCACAGCCTCAGCTTATCTAACCCCATTACAAACCAGCCCTGGCGGCTTGCTCCCAGTGCTGTCGTAAACAATTCACTTGGTTTTCTTATACAGCCATCTAAACATTGTTCCTAGCGAAAAAACAGAGTAAACTGTCTTCACAGACGGATGGCTCTGCACTCTGATTTATTCTATTGATCCTGCAAAAACAGCTGTTTGACTTAAACCAGGGACCGTGAACTACAGGCCAAGTGGCCATCAGAGAGCAGGGGAGAATGGCTGATGATTTCAGAGGCAGGTAGAGTTGTCCTTGCCCTTAAGCTATCACAATAAAAACAGTCAGGATGAGGTGGTTTTGTGCACTCATGCACATTCTTGCTTTTCACGTGGGCTTTGACATTTATTTCGTTCCTCTATCAATCTCTGTGTTACCAGTTCCAGTGCTGGCACATTTATGCCTTCCAAGTTAAAGCATAGGATCATGGAGCCCTAATTTGTTCCAAATCTACTTGTATTGAAATAACTACAGTGCACAGTAGAAGGGTTAACTGCAGAACTATACCATCTCTTGTTTTCCTCTGCTTTTCCTTCTCCCTTGTCTTTTAATATAGGGAGCAAAATGCACATTTTACCAGCCTAACATCTTTCCCTTTGTATACCTATTACCTTCCACAGTGGGATCTCAATTCTAAGTTGAGCATCTGTGCCCTGCCAAAGTACAAATGCTTCCAGACGTCCTAGATGAAAGTGTATCACTGTACCATACCAGAACACCCCTTAAGAGCACTCTAATAATGGTTTCCTGAAAATGTTTCCTAATAGCTATAAAGATCCATTTTTTGCCCTTAGCTTCACCTACATTCAGAGCCTTTTTGCTAGAGTTTGTGTGGTAAAGTGTCTGATATTATTATTAATTCTTATTCAAAAGATGGTGTTATGAGAAGCCAAATGTATAATTTTGTATTCATGGCTTTGAACAAATTTCTGATCTATTTTCTGATCTTACTTACTCTGTCTAGTATTGTACAAATCATCTGAGCTTGTCTGGAAAACTAATTTTGTGTTACTTCTTGTTCAGAATAGTAAGTTCTAATTTTTTTTTCTTGAATGCATGCAAGTGTAGTTTCTTGTTACCACAATTTTAGGGAGAAAAATGAGAGAGCAGGGGTAATGATTTGTGTCTGGATTTGCTATGCCTCTTGTTTTTTAATTTCCTTAGGATATTGTGAATTGTGGAGAACACTGTAATGGTTGGGACATGATAGTTTTTTGGGGTTTTTTAAAATTATATTTAAATTATAGAAATGAAGACAGCTGTTCAAGAGTCAGGAACTGGCAGTCGAGGCTGGCAGTCAGAGCTACGTTAAAATTCAGACCTGTATTACTACGACAGTAATAACTTAAAAGTGAATTTATTGAAACTTAGTCACGTGACTATCAGTTTCTGGTAAGAATTAAGTTCGATGAGCATGTGAACAATTTTGTCATTGACCAATCTGTCTGTGTCATCATAAAGTTGAGTATCTACCAAGTAAGCGTACCTAGGCTTGGAAATCTTTTCCACATTCTGAGTCTTGCAGATTATTCCATTTTAAATCACATGAATGCAGGATCAAGCTCTCAGTTTTCTGTTTCACTTATTGTTATAAACTGTATACTAGTGCAAGTAAATCAGAAAATTTAAGGTAGCACCGCTTGGGGTTGTCTTAAACGGCTTATATTTCAAATCAGTTGATTTGCATAAACCTGGCTTGCTTCCTTCTTGTTCAGCAAAAAATAACGTTTATATTCCTAGAAAACTTAGATAGGACTGGGAGGCACTTCACAGTAGTTGAATAGTGAGTGACTTTTCACAAGTTCCTGGTTTCAAGTTGAAGTAATTTGAAATTTTGTTGTACATGACCCCTTTAAGCACCGGCGCAAAGGTGATAGCCAAGGCTGCCGTGACTCAGCTGTGCTCCTCTTAGCACATGCAGCATCAAGCATTCTGTGTGATAGCTTTCGTTACATTGATACTGAAAATTGATTTACCTTTGTCAAAATAAATGATACAATCCTCCAAATAAATAACACAACTAATAAATTAGAGTTTGACAATATTCCCTAGTTAGTGATTCAGGAAAGTAATTTGCTTATGATTCATTCATGTACTTGTGTGATGGCCTGTCAAACCACCTGACTCTAAAAATGACTCATTAAAATATAGAGTTATGTCAAATGCATCTCATTGCATTGCATTCCTGAATGTGTCCATTTTGGTCTCTCAGTTTGGGCAATGTGTAAGAGATGTTTGCTACCTCCCGTGTGGCTGGAAGCCGATCCGATGTCTTGTTTCTTCAGTGTTGCCTTGAATACTGCCAGATCTAACTTTTAGTTCCTTCCTGCTTTTGGCTGACTTTACACGGAGGATGCTGTGACTAAAGTGTTGATGTCGATCTCTGGGTTATATCCCTTTATTGAGTGGAATTTTGCAAATCTGTGTTGTGCAATTCTTCTTTTTTCTATCACCAACTTTAATCAGACTGTGAGTAATTAGGGGCAGGATGTCAGACTAGATTTCCACTTAAAAGGTGTGCCCAGTAGTCATGCTGATCTCAGATGATAAAAAAGATTAATTACAGTATTCATCCTGGCTACTGCTGGAGATTTTGGTAGAAGGAACAGCGAGAAAGAGTGCAAAGCAATTAATTAATTGCTGTGTTTGCATCCCACTGCTTGTTCTCTTATTCCTTTTAATACTTTGGAGTGCTATTATCTTTTCTGAAGCTTTTATGAACTCTTGTGAGTATTTAAGCACTTTTGAAAAATTACCTAACAAATATAATCTGTGGCTCTCAAATCCATTACAGTCTTTTCTCCCTCCAGATTGTGTGAGATTAGTAAAGCACATTGTAAAGAAAATAAAATGGCTGTTGGCCTTTTCCCTCCACTTCAGATGTAGTATCTTATATGTGGCAGCAGCTGAGTGCAATTTTGCCTGGAAATATAAATCCATAAGTAAACACTAATATAGAAAGCATTTACAGTGATTTATCCACCTTTTTAGGAAGAGTAGAACGGGTGCAGAACATGCCCAGGATTTTGTACGTGACTAATTTTATTTGACTAGCATTTCTCCCTTTACATTAAACCCACAACATATTTCTATTCATGAAGGCATAGATTGCTATCATTCATTAACTGTTACAGTATGGCAGATAAGCCCTAACCAACATTATGGCCCTGCTATACAAGCCAGTGATTCAGCACAAAACCAGAATGTTGTTCTGTCTAGCAATTTTACAGTTCTTACTTTCCTGTTTTATAGAAGGGAACTAAAGGCAGGGCATGAAGATATATCCTTTTTAATGTCACATGGGAAGACAGTGACAGAATCTGGAATTTAAGACCTTATTAATCTTAGTCCGCTGCCGTAACCAGAACAGCATTTTCTTGCCTTGCAGTAGCTGATATTATTTACTCAGTGTAGCTAAGCTTTCTTGCTTGGTTGGTAAGAAACACTATTAAACTGTGGTATAAGAATTCCGTAAATCTAAAACAATTAACATTATATTCACTCAGGCAAAGACTTTTGTGGTTTTTATATTTAGAGGATGTAAAGGGTATTTATGTTTGCTTTAAAGCAAAAATGTGTGTGCATGTTGTGTGCAGAAACTGTATTTGCTTGTGTTTTGCCTTTTCCCTGAAGGACTGAACCAATTACTGCTCTCAAACAGAGCATGACATACTGGAGTAAATGTTAAGAAAAAAAATTAGTCAAAGTTACAATAAATAGTTATGGTAAAAACAAAACAAAAGCCCTTGTTGAATTCAAGGAATTTGAAGTGAGACTGTAGCTTGTCAAGAAGAAAATTACAATAGGAATTTTCTGTATTATAAATGATGCTGCTCTGCAAGCAAGGATTATGTAGATCTTTCTACTTCATTAGGATGCATTCACCTGTGAGATTATGGGATTCCCTGCAATGCAAACAAGGATATACCCTCCCACAGGTGTCTGAAAAACAACTCTGTGGCAGTGCAGGGGGAGAGGAAGAAATCTGAGCAAAATAATATTGATTTTTATTACTTGCAATGTATTTGTAGAGGAGGAGGAAGAGGAGACGAATGCTGTTTCTCAGGCCTGGTATTTACTATGCTCCTTGAATGTTTTGCAAGCCGTGTAAGTGCGTTTGCTCTTAGCAAATCAAACCCAGCACTCAGCTTTGTGGGGTGTTAGGGTGTTCTTGGGTCCAGCAACCCCCCATGGCCCACCTCATGACCTGGGCTCACACTGCAGGGCTTTGCTAAACTTTGCAAATTGTAACTGTGTTTTGTGAGCAGTCTTTATAGAATGGTTTGGCTTGGAAGGGACCTGTAAAAGGCCATCTAGTCCAACCCTCCTGCCATAAACAGGGACATCTTCAACTAGATTGGGTTGCTCAGAGCCCCATCCAGCCTGGCCTTGAATGTTTTCAGGAGTTCAGAGTCTCTGAAGTTCATTATACCCAAACATTATTACCTATGTCAAGTTTTTGTGTCAAGAAGATCTGGTATTTAAAGAGTTTGAGAGGACACTGTACATCATAAATAAGAAGTTAATACCTCAATAATATTTTCATAATTAATAAAATATTTAGCTAAAGTAAATACTCTGATAAAACTAGATTTTACATGCCATTTCCCTGCTGATAGCCTGACAAAAAATTTAGACCACGCAGTGAAAGATTAGACCAAACCAACGAACAACAAAATCCACAAAACTTTATTCTGCTGACTACCAGGGAAAGTTATAAGCTTTTAATTTTTTTTTTTTTTTAATTTTACTCCCCAGCATATGAAGTCACTCTCCAAATCTGAAAGAAATGAAGGGTAATATACTTGAAACTCTAGAGAATAGCTGTCTAGTTCAAATTCAATGCTATAACTGAATGTAATTATTTTAAGGACCTATTTGAATGAATATAGCCAAGATTAAATGGCTGTAGTACTTACACTGTAAGCATAGAGAACCAGGACTCCTGCTAATAAGCAAAAGATGTTTGTTTATGAAAAATTATGGATGTTTTTATGTACAGCTGAATTCTGTTGCCTATATTCAATTTAAAAATGAAAAGTTTTGTACTATACTAGACAAACTTGCAATTTTTGCTAAAACTACCAGTGAAATCAATCACTGAAGTTAGCATAAGTTTTCATCTGCATAAAGGCTGCCAGTTTCAGTTCATAATTATACATGTATTCCAAATGACTGTCATTACAGCTCCATTATGGAAAGACCATACACTGTGGCTCTGATTCTGATATTAAGATGGGGTAAATTAGGCATGGGGTGAGTGAAGTTACAGGTACATAAAACACAGGAGTAAAGCCTGTCCTGCCATCTCTGAGCTGGGGAGGATCAGCCTAGAAATGATCCTTCTCACGACTTGGTTGTGGCTTCGTGGTTTATGGAAAATGGTAGGAAGACATTAATGGTCAAGGCCTAAAGTCACTTTGACCTTAAATCATTGCCCACTGCCAGGTCTGTAGTTTGCCTGAGGCCACAGACTGCAGAGCTGGTTTTTTAGTGTTAAATCCGTGGAAATGAGAGCAATGCACACACAGCATCACAAAAATCTTTCCAACTGTCCTTGCACTCTGAAAGTTAAAGAGAGAAATCTTTGAATCAAAGTCCTGCAGAGCATGTGGACCAAAGATTAATGGAAGATATTCCATTAATTCCCTGGGACACTTTGGCAACACTGGCCATTGTTCCTGTGGAAGCTGGTGTTCATTCAGGAGACCAGTGGCTGTAATGCGTGTAAGGATATCTGCTGAAACCTGCAGGATTTCATTATTCTAATAAGTTACACATAAGCTTATATACAGAGGAAAGGCTAACAAAATTCAGGGTGTTAAAGAAAAATAACAGTACAAAATTCTTGTACCTCTTGGATCCTGCTTTTTAAATAAATATCCCCTGCTTTATTTCTGGAACATTAACAGGTAACGTGTGTAGTGAATTAGGAAGCAGGAAACTTTCGTTCTGCAATCGCTTCACTGGGTACTCTTATCCCTCATCAAGTTAAAATATTTGCTAACTCGTACAGGCACATATCTAACTACCTCCTTATTAAGATGAACAAGACTTGTTCTATGATAGCAGGCGGCAAATTAGTTTTTAACAATCTTGCCCACCGAAAAATGTAAATATTTCTGTGCCTTTTTTAAAGGTTTTGTTTTAAGCTGTTGCTTTTCATGCTGCCTTTGTTATTTCCCAAGCTGAATACTTCTTTTGTAAACTATAATCTATGATTGCCAAACTGCAGGCAGCCACTTGTTTGGACAAATAGAATGTGGTATTTTTCAAGTAGGTATCCATTAAAAGAGATTTATCTCTCCCAATTTTGTTATTCATAGGATATAAATGAACATTACACTTGAATTAAAGCAGAATTATTGTTTTTAATAACAATCTCTGAATATTTTAATTTTTTTTTTCCTCAAAATTGTTTAAAATTTTTAAAAAATTTCTAAACCTGTGGAGTTCAGGTGCGTATCCAAAAACTTTATCTGCAAGAAGCAGACATGCACGATGAAAATCAAGAAGAAGAATAAAGATGATTTTAATTTAAAAAAATCTAATGTATGACATAAATAGAAATATAGATAAATAAATACCAAATTTACCAAAGAAGGAGAAACCAAATTTCTCTGGTTGAAAAACATTATTTTCTAAAGTCTGAGGTGTCTGAGTTCATATCTGTTTATACCTGACTAAGTCCTCTTGCAATGAAATTCTTAGATATGTAACTAAAATTTAACCTTTGTATGGCCAACATCGAAGGAATGGCACAAATAAGAGCCTGCAAAAGGAGCATAAATCAAACTGTGAAACTCTGCGATGGGCATTGTGAGTGAGGAAATACTGATGGTTTCCAAAATAGGAAAATGCTTTTTGTTATGAAAAAAAGCTCAATTTTTTTCAGAAAAATCCCCACCAAATCTCAGTTAGGAATTTTTTATGACTGTGGGTAAGTAGAGTTGATGGGCTGCGGTTAAGAAGTTATTTCTGTTATGTACTGCTGACCTCTATTGGCTTATTCCCACTATATGCTGATGTTGTGGCACTGCTGTTTTCCTCCCCTGGGAATTACGAGCTTATGTTTGATTTAATTTAGGCAGTTTTGTAGTAGAACGACAAAAATTTGAGCATATATGTATTTCTTGTCATGCACAAGTACATCCATTAAGTTACTTTTAAGTCTCAGGTAAGTCAATGGAAAAGCCATTATCTTGGAATAGTAATTTGGTAGGGGTTTCTTGTGTCCATGAATTTACAAATATGCTTAAGTGGTTTTACTGAGGGGCAGCCCTAGATATACTACACTATAAAAATTAAACACCATAGTTGCAGTTTTCCTTTGCCTCTGTTAGTCAAAAACTACTTTTGTTTTAGAAAGGATAATTTGGCAAATCATCAGACTGTAGCATAGTCTAATTGGTTTTGAAGCCACAACATAAAATTTAAATTGGAGAAGATATTTAACTGTGTCAAATATTCTGTTCATTCCCTCATAGAAGTCAATGCCATCATGCCATTTTCTGTGCATTTGCTCTTATTGCTTTTCAAGTCTATTTCTGGTTGATGAGAAGCTCAATATGACCTGGCAATGTGCACTGGCAGCCCAGAAAGCCAAAGAGATCCTGGACTGCATCAAGTGTGGC
This sequence comes from Mohoua ochrocephala, assembly GCA_013398855.1. NCBI lineage: Eukaryota > Metazoa > Chordata > Aves > Passeriformes > Acanthizidae > Mohoua > Mohoua ochrocephala. The sequence goes on from VZTA01027045.1 coordinate 16,068, forward strand.
CAGTACATCAAGGTTTAGATTAAATATTAGGGAGGAATTCTTCCCTGTGATGGTGGCAAGACACTGGCACAGGTTGTCCAGAGAAGCTGTGACTCCCCATCCCTGGAAGTGTTCAAGGCTAGGCTGGGTGGGGCTTGAAGCAACCTGGTCTAGTGGAAGGTGTCCCTGCCCACGGAAGGAGGGTGGAACAATATGATCTTTAAGGTCCCTTCCAGCCCAAACCATTCTACAATTCTTTAATTCACACACTTAACATCATCTTTCTGATATTTGTACACAGAGGCATAATTTTATTTGCTTTTGTAATAACAGTAATATCTTGGATTAATTCATAGCCTAAAGCCACCTGCACTGACAAATGCAAGTATAAAGACATTCTAGGTCATGCTGAGCCTTCCCACCCCAGCCTCATCCCCAAGAAAAGACTTTTATAAGGCCATTCTTTTGATCTTTGAGAAGTGCAGACTGTAATGAAGATTTAATTTCCAAGTTTGCTTTTATCAGAGAGAGGGCCTGTGGTTAGCTCTGTGACAATGTACATAACCCTGTGGAGTGCATGCAGTAGGTAAAGTGATGCTCAGTGTGAGCTTTTTAGAAGAAACCTTGGTTTGGAATTTTAAAAGGAATATTTGCTTTAAAAATTAATTTAGAAATTAATTTTTAAGCATCTCTAGGATTTTGCTGCTTAGAGTGCTGTACTGGAATTTCAGATCTGAATGACTTCCCTGTGTGGAGAGGACAATTCAAGGAAATAAATGTCTAAGAAATAGGTTTTACATCATGGCAGAGTGTGCATGGGTTTTAAGTGCAGCCCGTAAGAGCATGATGATTCTCCATGTAACCCTTCTGCAATCACTCAAACCAGTGGGAGCAGATGTAAGAAACAGGCTTTAATGGCTACATTAGGCTCAAAATTTCAGAGAATCAAGTCCAAAATAGTTTGGGATTTTCTTATTTAATTCTCTCCAGGGAAACATAGGAAACAGCACTTGAGAGGATGAAAAATAAGGCTTGGGAAATACCATGTCCCTTTGGGTAGATTATACAACACATGCCCAAATAGGAGATATTTTTTCTTATTCTGTCTGTCAGAGAAAGACCAAGAACTTTCTAAACCCCTGGGATTCCTCGGGATCTAAAACTATCCCACTGCCATGTAGTCCTAAAACAAGCAGGGCATTCTTTTTGAAAAGGAAACTTCTGTTCTGTCTGTTCTGTACTGAAATTTCTGTTGGGAAGAAGTATTTCAAAGGTCAGTCGCACTTCTAGAGAAATGTTTTGTATTTCTTGGCTTTCCTAGCCATCAAACTTTTGCCAGTGCCTACTAAGTCAAAAATATCACATTTGTGTCAAGCTGAATTTAACTGTATCAAAATTCTTTATAGACCATGATTGTTAGTGCTCTTGCTATATACTGAAGATTTCTCCAGCCAAGTAATCTAAGCTAGTGAAACTCTTAATGATGGGGCTACTTAAAGTGAAACCTAAGGTTTAGGCTTTGGGCACGTAGCCAGGGTAATGAATAGCAGAGATCAGAAAAATTTGCTGTGGGTGAGGCAAGGCACAAGGTCTGGCACATGAAACATGCCTGCAGCAAGGAGAGTCAGACAGGAAGAGTAGGGACAGCTTTGAACCAGGCAGAGAACAATGCTGAAAGAGACCCAGGACTTAAATCCAGACTGATGTGAGGATCAGGAGCAAAAGTTGAGCAGCACTGACTCCATGTTGGGCTGGCTGCCTCTGTTTTGGGAAATCTAATCTCCCAAAGAAGGGTGGTCCCTACCTACCCATCTCCAGCAACCACTGCAGGCACAGTGTAATGTCTGCCTTTCTGGAGCTTTCTGAAATAGGTTTAGGATAAGAATGACCCAGAGCAGGGGAGATTGTAGTGTAACAGCCTCTGTGGCTGCATTACAGCAAGTGGAGAAGAGCCACCAAAGCAGGAAATCTGGCATTCTTTTTTCATGGGCTGCATCCTTGAGTAACTGGTATCTGATGACTGAAATATCCAGGTATTTCAAGAGTTCTTTTAAATTTTGCATTAATAGCTAATTTTCTCCATTCACCAGATCACTACAGATGCCGCTAACCATATTTTATCATCATGATAAGGACTTTCAAAGTGTCTTGTTTAATCTTGCCTCATGAGGTATTCTGTGATGGTGCTAGGCATAATGCTAATGACCTAAATACTGTCTTTTCTGATTTTGTTTCTTTTGTCTTTTTTTTTTCCTCAGAAGAAGCTTTATATCAATATTATTTTCTTAAAAAAAAAAAAAAAGGTATTAAAGAATTGCAGGAGAAATTTACTATTTACCCCTGAAAACATTATAAAATTAAAGCAAGAAAAGTCACTCTCCCATTTCCTTTTCTTGTTTGAGTAATCAGCCTTGAAAAGCTTTAGATTAATAGAATATGAAAGTCTGAAAGACTGCATTTTCGACTCAGACTGGTTTATCTGATTCTCACAAGAATTTTACAAATTAGATTTCTCAGTGTGTCTCTGTGACTATACAGTTTCATAATGATAAGTGCCCCTACACTGGTTTCAGAATAGGATCAAACCCAGCACTGAAAAACATCTGATAGGCTGGTACAGCTCAGCTTGCAGGGGGAGAAGTCTGTTTTAAAAGGCTCTACCCTTTTCCTAGTGTTTTTTTGTGGAAAGGCAGTGAGCCATCATGCAACAGTATGGTGCTGTTAAGATACAGTTTTAGAAAGCTCTAATTGTAGTTGCCCTTCAAGCTTACATTCTTATTTAGTGGTATTCCAGAAGTTTAGAAAAACTATTGTGCACCGAGTCTCTGTTAAGCCTTTGTCAGGAGTGTTTGATATTTTAATCTTGTAGAGAGCAGTGAGTGAATTGTGTTAATTAGCACTACGGTTGCCCTGTCTCAGTGGTAGCAAGAATGCTTCTTAAGAAAAATGTCTTTTATAGGTGTATCTTTTATACATCTAATGTGTAAATTTATCCTCTTAAAATATTTATAATAGAGGGATTGTGCAACTACTCTGAGGTAGGTTTGTAAAGAGGACAGAGCCGTGTGGTATGTGCAGTGGGTAATTGGCCACTGGTGAGAGGGGCAGAAAGCTCTTTGTGCTTCCCTGTACAGCTGCCAGAGCAATGTAGTTCACAGCAAAGGCAGTCTGAGGAAAAGTCTTCTGCATTCTGTAGGATTCAGTCTTGTGTATAGGATTAAGCTTTAAGAGTAGGTATCCTAGCAATAGACTTTCATGAAGCTTAGAATTTAGAAATTCTGTCCCTCAGACACCAAAGAAAAATCCAAGTGTTAAGTAATAGAAGTCATCCTTTCCCAAGATCATCCCCATCATTTGGCTTAGCAATAAACAAGTTTAACACCTGTGTGACAAGAGATGCTTTCTTCCTCAAAGAGACTTGCACGCAAAGAAGTTTCTGCCAGCATTGCCCCTCGCACCGAGGGCACACGAGCCCTGTGGAAAGTTCCAGTGCTCCATGTGTTTGCTGCACTTTGTGGCTGTAGGGGCTGTTTCCCTCACGCTATGCAGAAGGTTCCAAGAGTCTGATGTTTTCTTGAAAAAGCCCTGTTGTTCCAGATATAGATTTAATAGCCGTTTGTTTCCACACCTTCACAGTGCACGTGCCCTACATTTAGACAGTTCCTTCTTCTTTCTACTTCATCTGGTCATGGGTTATTAAGTGTTGACTGGGCAACAGTGGGTGACACATCCAGGAAGCAATTAACTAGCATTAAAAGTGCTGTTGTCAGAAGTACATCCATCTGACTGGGTAAGAACATGCCCAGACTCAGTTTGTTTGATTTTTCAGTGCCATCAGTCTGATGGTCATTTGCATCCAGTTTGAGTTGTAGGAAGGTGGCTATTTCCTTGGCAGTTTTCACGGAGATGAGAACAGCTGCAATGAAGGGCTGGTTATAAAATACTTATTCCTACAGGATTTCAGACTTTTGTCTTAAGTTTTAGGATAAGAGCAGCTTTGCATATTTGTTTTAACAGGCCTTTCATCTGTAATAATAACAACACTTAGCACTTTTCAGCTTCGAAATGCCTTACAAATGATCATCCCACAACACCCCAATGATACAGTAAGTATTTCATTTGCCCAAGGCAATGAAGGGAGTCACCATCAGCACTAGGATTAAAGTGAAAAGGAGAAGGATATAAATGGAGAGAAATATTTTTAGGAAAACTCTACAACAATTCTTTATTTCCTGTGGACTCTTCTTTTTTCTTTGCCTTTTCCAAAATACACGTTTTAATACTGAAGTGCTGAGAGCAGTAGAACAAAACTAAAGGAGAAGATTTCAAGTTTGGATTTGTTCATGGACTTCTCACCTTCCACAGCTCATTGTACACAGAGATTCGACACTTTTCTGTATGATTTCAGTATCAGTCTTAAACAACCGGACCAAGGTAAATGTGTCTTTTGGGGAGGCAAGAGGGAAATCCAGTGCTTGAGATTATTTAATGTACTGAAACCAATGTAATACTGTATGTCCTTTAGTGAATAACCCAGGGTGTAAAAGTTAGAAAGGAGTTGCAATTCCATTGTCATTGTCCCAGATTTCCAGTTTTTGCTTGTATCTAGAGAGGGCAGCAAAGAGCTGCAGTTTGAAAGTTCTGCAGCAGGTAACCTGCCCTGTCTGCTTTTTCTTTGATTACAGCCTTAAAATAACTCATCATAAAGATATTTTCAAAGTGTTTCTCGGTTTTCTGACTCCAAGTATAATGACAAGTTTTTTTGGGGTAGCTCAAAGTTATGAGACAGAATGGTCAGAATTAACAGCTTGACCACAGGCAAAGGATGTTGGCAAATCAAGACAGGGTCTCAATCACAACCTAAGCTCAGTTTATCAGTCTCAGTGCCTCCAGGTCATTCAGGATATTAGAAATAGAATTTTTATTAAACCTATGGAAACCTATTCATTGTCAAATGAATTGCCCTGAAAGAGCAGGCTGGATGTGTATCCCAGACAGAGTTAGCAGACATTAAACTGAAATTCACTGGTTTCATTGCTCTTCAAAAGGAAATCCTGCTCCCTCATGCACAAACACTGCAGGAGCAGATGAACTGCTGGCAGAGGGGACGAGTCTTCAAAAGTGAAGGAAGGGAGGTGATCTATGGGATATTTGGAGGGCAAATCCATGAACGTCACATCATTAAAGAAAAAGGAGTGGATTTCAGTGGGTTCAACAGAGATGACTCCTTTGGAGCAGAGATGTAAGAACAGACATTACTCTGAAGTCCAGACGCTTAAAACATCTGAACTTTCTCTCACGTTGTTCATTATTCCCAGCTGCCTGGCTTAGGTACAAATTTTTGTCCTGAGTGATGTTAGCGGGAATTTTGCCACTAATTTGAGGCAGACTGGCATCTGAGGTTAGCAGAAGTATCCTTAGTGAGTGTCCTGTGTTCCCCTGTGCTCATTTACACCACGGTTGGAATATATCGTGTTCACAGCCACCCCTGATTACCAGCTTGTACATTTTGAGGTGCGCAACTGTGCCTGTCAGCCTGAACAAGCCGTGGTTTTACACCAGTTGTATTTTTCTTGTATTCCGGGACCTAAAAGGGCTCTATTTTTACTGTAGTGTGCCACTCGTACTTCGATTCTTCAGAACAGGCTATGTGCTGGCCCTGACCTCATGTGCTTATTTGAATTGATTTCCATAACATGCCTCTTGAAAGAAGGGATTTATGTCATCTTTAAGTGGGAATCACCTGAGGGAGGGGGATCAGTGGGATGTTATTCATATGTACAAATATCAGATGGGGTGTATAGAAGGCAGAGTCAGACTGTTCAGCAACAGGGCAAGAGGCGACAGGCACCAAAAAAAATATAGGAAAACCCATTCATGCATAAAAAATAATATTTTGTTGTTGTTGTTTTAACTGTTGGGATAGACGGAAACTTGACATGGATAGCTCAGAGTTCTTCTGGAATCACCTCTCGTGGAGATATCCAAGAGCTGATCATGACCCAGAGCAAATGGCTGTAGGTGACCTTGCTTTGAGCAGAGGGGTTGGGTGAGAGGATATCTGGAGCTCCCTGCCGACCTCAACCATTCTGTGATTCACCAAGTAGATCTTCTTATCATAACCCGCTGGAAAACAGTTAACAATTGTGCAAATACAGTTAAAGCTGCATTAAATGTTTATTTAAATATAAAAAAATTATCAGTCACTGTAAATTAGTTTGATTCCTTTCCCTAATAGTCTCAACAAATCAATGCATTCTTTTTAAAACTTGTAGTACAGTATCTGTTTAAAAGATGATCTCCTTATCCTGCCGTCTGATTTCCATAAAAGATTTTTTTCTAATGTCTGCAATGCTGTATAAATTCCCTTTAAATATTCCATTTGATAATCTTCCTTGCATTATAAAGTTTTTGAACTTCACATGTCATTTGAAAGTCCTGAGCAGAAATAAAATATAAATTATGATGGAAATGTGTCAAAGATATAAAGAAAACGGGCATGCTTTTTCTTATTCTGTTTGTTTTATAAATGTTGTGACATTTTGACTAAGAAATAAAATCCAGCTTTTACAGAACAGTGGGAAAATAATGACTGAATTTTTGGTAGCCAGCAGAGACTGCTACAACAATTCAGAGTTGCAGTTTTGAAGTATGTGTAATTTTTTTTCAAAAAAGGGCATTTCTAAGAGCTGTTCCCTATCTGACCCTTCTTAACTTGGATGGTTTTCAAGCCTTAAAGCTGGAAAGGAGGTCCTGGCCCTTGTGGTGCACATGGTTATATGTAGAGAGGAAAAGCTACTCTTTTGTATTCCTAAGGAGTTAATGTACTGTTTCAGACTGATTAATGCTGATCACAGCTGTCCAGTTGTGACAATTTACCTGGGCTGAAGGGATTGAAAGAAGATACGGCTGAGTATGTCCTCCTGGTAAGATGTTTGCCCTCCCTCCAGTAGCCTGAGGCAGTTGACGTATTTGACAAGTAGATGGTGGAACCATGGAAATACCTGTGCCCTTTTGTACTATCGATTCAGTTATTTCTTATCCTTAAGAAAATGTCTAAGGAGCTCTGTTTTCATTACAGATCATTTTCCTGTTTCAAATTCCCTCCTATGATCAACTTGAGTAAAAGTTTTGGGTTTTTTTTTAAGGGTACTTCCAGTTTGTTAAGATTTAGTGATGTTCTTCAGGGTACTGGCAGTTCCTCCCAGCTTTCCTAAAAATTTACTTTCTGTTGTATTACCAATGTCCTTGCTGCTTCTGGTGACTGTTATTTTTAGGAAAGGGAAAGGAGCAATGTGGACTGTAGAGTATATACCCATCCATAATTTTCTGTGTATGGAGAGAATTATAGAGATCATCTGCTATCTGTGTAGCTGTCCTTCAGCATCCGTATTTCTATCCCAAATACACAAACAATATGACTGTGAGCATCTTATTTACATTAAAACTTTTTATTGGATGTGGAAACTTCTGTTTTGAAAGGTGGTGGGTAAATCCACCATTATATGCTATGAAAGTTTTTCCATGTGTCTGCTTGATCAATAAGAGCCACAAAAGTGCCTGTGTTGTTGTAGCTTGCTTGGAGAAAAGGAACTGGGAGAGAGTTGTGGGTCATTGACCCTCTGGTGTGCCTGAAGTGGTGTAACATGTTTCTACAGGGCAAGGGTGTAAGAGAAGGGGCAAATCTGCTGCCTCCCTGGGCAGTCGGGTCAGCCTGATCTCATTAGCTCCATTCCTGAGATAGAAGAGCAAAGAAATTGAGTGGTAGCGAGAGAGAAGTCGGTGAACCTTAAACATAAACCTTATTTAAAGACCAGCCCTGGGAGCAAGATTCAAGCTATGTATTGTTATGTTCTTAATTGGTAAACAGAAGACAAGAAGAAATGAGTGGGTTAGGTTTGCTAATAGCAGTGGGCTTGTTTGTGTTGAAAGTGATTTTTAAATTTTAGTTATTCACAGTTCTCTGTTTGTTTTAGTTTGTTTGAAAAGAGCTCAATTTTAATGAATTAGAATACCTGAAATATGCCTAAAGGAAATCATAACAGAATGAAACACCGTATTAAGACTAACTAACTCAAACCTTCCTGAGTGCTTGTTCTTGCCATGCCGAATAAACATTGATTGAAGATAAAGGATCCCAGCAGAAACTCAGAGACCTTAGAAAAAGATAACTTTGTGTTTTGAACGAGTGCTATTTTTCATGTGACATCTAAACGCTCTCAAAAAATTGTTTTGACCCTTGTTCTGGCTAAGAAACAGCTACGGAACCAGAGGGGAACAGACATTATGAAAAAAAGATTGCTTCAGTCTCAGATAATTTTTTTTTTAAACGCCATTGTTTAATGCTGCATAAAGTACCATTAAATCTCCCTCTAGGCTTTATGAGTCCTACTTTGTAGGTGACAGATCTCAGGCATTGATAGATAGTCAAGGATTGGTGAAAATGAATGTCATAGGAAAGTTTGGAGGAGAGAATATGCCCTGATGACACAACAACAACAACAAAAAAAAAAGCATTCATCCCTGTCGAAGTTTAGTACCTGCAGATTTGAAGCCAGCTATGTTTTCTTGGCTTTCAAATACATCTCAAGCACCACCGATTTGCCAGCAATGTATTCTGGATGGTGCTGCAAGTGTGTGTTCCCTGCAATGTCTTAATTGCACCTTTTTTTTTCCTTCTTGATGGGATTCCACAAAGCCACGAGCATGCATTTTAAGATGAACTATTAAAAGGAAAGAAAATAGTCACCAAAGCTTCCCCAGTGACTAATGTTGTGTAAATACTGTCATGGTACAGTTGGATTTATTTTTAATTACTAGGCCAGCCTGGGGAAGTGTTGTCGGAGAGCAGCGATAGCCTGTCCATTGCTCGTTTGAGCAGAACAAAGGGCTTGACTTGGAGCAAGTTGCAATGCAGATAGTGTTGTCTGAGTTTGTTCTGCCTTTCTTGTTCTCAAGCAGCAGAAATGTAATCTAGAGCTGCAATGGAATTTGATGCTAGGGTAGATCCCTGTGGAGTTGTAACTCAGCTATATATTTCTTAAAATAACCATAGTCTTCCATTTTATTTTATATATGATTTTGACCGTAGTTAGGAAATCAGAATTCTGATCTATCAGAGGTGTTAGTCTCATTGATCTGTTCCCTCCTTTACTTGATATTTTTTTTTAACTTTGACTTCTTTTTCTTCTAAAAAGTGTCTCATTTTATTCAAATCAGCATTGGACCCGATAAAATCTTAGGACTTTTTCCTGCACAGATTTGTTCACATTTTGTTGCTTAAGTTTTCAGGGGTTCTACACATACGGAAATACTGTTAAAAAGGAATTGGAATGAGCTGAATGGGAATAAATAACTTACACAATGCTTATATTAATGTCTTGACTTGCATACAGCGTATTGTCTTTTCTTACCCTGTACTACAAATGTTCTGTTTTATAAACCCACCGTTGTCTGACTCAGTGCCACTGCTTTTCAGAAGTAGATGTGCACTGAAGATGGTGGTTATTTTTTCTGTTACAGAGTTGAGACATCTGCAGTTTTAAAAGGACTTTATTCTATTTGTTTGAAGGAAACAATGACACACAGGAGTAGCTTATGTTGAGACAGATTGATATTTGGGGGTAGTGGAAACAACCTGAATAATCCCACAGAGACCGGTAAATAACCAGGATGTCACATCTGGAGTAGGACTCCATTGCTTGGCTATGGACACCTAATGCAATTGTAGATGTCCTCCAATATCTGAGGCATTTTCTGAGGCATATATCTGACATGGCACAAGAGCTAATGGAGACCCGTGCTGCTCTGGATGTGCAGCTTGGTGGTCAAGTGTCCAAGAACCACATAAAGTTGCCCCAGTGTCTTGTTTTTTTTCAGTAGGCAGTAAAAAACTGGCCCTGCCCTCTAAGACAGCACAACAGTCTTGCAGTGAGAAGTGGATCCCAGCTGTTTTGCTGTCTTTATTTCATCTCTTTTCCCCTGCATTTTGCCCCTTTGTGGGTGGGTTTTGTTTAATTGTGGTTTTTTTTTCCCCCACACGGAAGTACTGATGGTCTGGAAGCCGTTTGTGAGGGAATACTTTCAGACCATGTGAAACTTAGGCTGGTTTTGTGTATGTGTTTATATAGAGAGATTATAATAGGCTTTAGGAGCCTAGATACAGACTCCTTAGCCCACATGTTGGATCTCATGCCCACGCCCTTCCTGCAGAGGTGATGTACTGCTTTATGCGGGGAAGTTCAGCACATTGTATGTAGCAGTACGCTGTGGCATCTGTGGGTGCTGAGATATTGGGACAGCCAAACTCATCTCGAGCTCATTGAATTCAGAGGATTACTGTGTCATAAGCTGTATTTAGTGTCTAAAGGAGCTGTGCTGTATTGAAATCTCTGTCAGATGAAATCTTCTCTTCCACCAGGCTTAAGTACATCCATTTGAAATGTTTGGGATCAACAGCAACCAAAAAATTATTCAGAACTTATTCTTAGGGTCTCGATGAGGAATGAAGGTCATGAAACCACACTGCTTGATGTCAATTTTTGGCCTTTTGTACTCAAAAGGAGGCATGGAAATACTTGTGACCAGTCTGGTGCACACAAATAGTGCCTAACATCTGGGTAGCAGAGCAGTTTTGAGTGGATGGGGAAAGATTGCAAACCCAGCAGAGACAGATATGCAGAATTATTTTAACTGTACCTTTTGAACCAATTTGGAAGGTCCTGGGGGGTTCAGGGTGGGAACACAGCAAATATTGGCACTCACTCCTTGCAGAGCATCAGGGTATTCTCACAGTGTAAAGAAGATCTCTAAGCAGCTGTTAAAATATTAGAATTTAAAATGTTAATGTGTTTAATTGCAGGAAGTTCAAGGAAGGTTGAAAATGTCATGTACAACTTACATTTCATTCTTCCTAGGCGGAACTATCCAACTCATCCATGCAGCCATTTTAGTGAGTGTCAGCTCTAATCCCCTTGAGAGAAGTCAGTTCTCATTTTGGAAAGGAACAGAATGGCAGAAAGGCCAAAATATTATTGTTCAGAGCAACGGGTGAGAAGAATCTCTTATTTCAGGCTCTGTGTACATATAATAAAGGTATGTTCATAAAATGACAAATGATCAAGGTAGCTTCTCCCTCATCTGAGAATCCCTTATCTGAGAAATGGTTACTGCATGTACCTTCCTTGTCACTTGGGGAAAAAATACACGTGAGCCGATCTGCTTTCATGGGTAAAGGAAGATAGAGGGTGTTAGTTTAAACTTGAGTGAAATCTCCTGTTCACGGCTGGCTATAAACACACATGTGGTGACTTGAGCTGACAGACAGCATCTTGGTTAATCTCAGTAACTAGATGGTGGGCTTTCAGCCCAGAGAGATAAATAGAGCTGCCATCCCCCTCATCTGTCTGGGGAGCTGAGGAAGCCTGTGAGAGCCTGAGGTGCAACCCCTGGTTCCCAGCCAAAAGTCTCTATCCACCAAAGACCTTCCGTAGTCTTCACAACCTGAAAAATCCTTAAAAGCTTTAGTAAAGATTTCAGTTTTCATCATTTGCAATGGAAATGCCAGGGCGTGCTGTTGATGAAGTCTCGAACTCAAAAGTCTTGCGGTAAACTCAGAGAAATGTAATGGAATTCAAAATACAGTCTCTAATTAAACTGATAATGCTGTCCTAGAGTCTGTTTTTATTATCCCTTAAATTTCCTTCACTTTTAATCGTGTGTATAAGATGATTAAATCTATTTGCATGAGCTACTCAATGCTGCCCAAGTACTGAGAACTGGAAATCATACAAGGAAATATTTTCTCATCGGTGAGTTAGATTAAATTAGGGCAAATTAGGCCATATGTTCTGGAGTTTGTTCCTGTGATGCAATTGTATTTTTTGCGAAGACATTGTCACAATCTTTCTTCCCAGAAGGCATAACTGTTGAAAACCTTTTTTTTTTTTTTTCCAGAGACATTTTTTGCATAACAGGTTAGAAATATAAAGGCAATGTCATGTGAAAAGCATGTGTGCATTAATACTGACAGCTTTATCCTTTCTATTCCCATTTAGACTTCATTCACTGCTTTAGTCAAGCACTTTTTAAAGAGTCTACTGTTTCATGATTTCTATTTGGATGAGAAAGTAGTATTAAACATTTACAGTAGGTAGGATTTTATTTTTTTTTTATTACTGACTGACGTTGTAATGGTAGAAAATTGGCAACTATCCACAGGTTTTTATCTACAGCCATCTACAAGTTTCTGTCTATTCGTAAAAGTTCTGAGCAAAACGCAAAGCAAATATTTGCATAAATTTGTTCCAGTGAAAGTAAAGCACATAATTTGAGCTCAGCCTTTCCTCTATTGTGATAACATTATATAAGTGTTCTAGTGCAAATGTTAAACATAGAGTTCTGGTCTTCAAAATTATTAATTCTTATTGAAAATTACCTAGCCTGGACTTCCATTACTCATCCCATTACCTAACCTAATGCAGAAGATGTGGACCTCCCTAGTTAACCTGTTGCTGAATTACGTGTCAGGATTCATGATTCATGATTCATCAAAACAGAATTGTGTTCCCAACATGTGCCTTAAACAGGCATCTCTACACTTACTCTTTTTTGCATTTAAATTTTAAGGGAAATGGACATGATAGACAAAATCAGTATTTGTCATGGTTTGTATAGATGCAACAAGATGGGTAATAGGAATATTGTCTTCTCTGGCTCCTACTGAAAAATTTGTGCTTATTCTTTAGGATTTTGGAAACATGTTAAGCGTGGCTGATTTGTTGTTGACATGATTAACATAGTATCTCTTTAAATATCAAGTAATTCAGCTGATATATTTTGTAAATTTGCTATTTTATAAAATATAAAAAAAAAGTGGCGAAAATTAATGGCATGTAAATACAATAAAAATAGTCATAATAATCACTTAACAAGAAAGCCCCACACAACTATACATAAAATACTCAGATATCAGTGCTCCTGGCTGCGGACAAGGGCTGCAGAAACCAGCAACATTCTTGCTTTCTTGCCCTGAAATTCCATTTTTATTACATGCAGAAATTAAGTGCCCGAAGTCTTGGTTTCTCCCTTCCTTTCTCTTTCCCTGTCATTATTTTTATCCTTATATTGCACCTCCCCTTGCTCTGTAATCCCCTGAAACATTTCGCATTCCTGATCTTCCCACTCCGGCTCTCCATTTTTTCCTGTGCCCAGTCAGCTTTGTGTCCTTCATAATCTTTCCTGCTTTCATGCACATGTGTTTATCTCTCTGCATCCCCTTATCTATTCCCTCTCAAATCTCCTTATCCTAGATTCAGAACATACCCTAACCTTGCTCATGCTGCAATCTTCCCCTTGCTTTGATGATGCTTATGGCTTTCAGCTGCCCAGCCCTAGGTACGTGTCAGATTGCTTTTCCTCTGCTGCAACTCTTTCTGCCCCACTTGGGTACAGTGCGAGCAGGGAAGCTCGAATGACTTGTGAGAATCAGTGTAAAAATCCCTTTTTTATCACTTCCTACCTGGTGACAAAACTAATATGCTGTGAATCATTGCAGGAGGCTGAAGAAAGATAATTTTTGCTGCAAGAAATGCCTATCACCCCTCTTTCAAACCCTGGTCCGTAAAACCTTTGCAAAAATCCCATTATTTTTATAGTAGGAGTATTGTTAATTCATTAACTACCTGCAGATTGTGAAAATTCATAAGGATACTTAAAGATCATAGATCTTTTGGGTTTTATCAATTAAGTAGCCTGAAAAATCTCGCTGTTAGTACTGGGAATAACACTCTTTGTCATGTACTACAGCTGTAGTTACAGGTTTATGTGGAGTGGCCCCAGGAAGAGCTCCAACCAAGGATCTCCTAACCTTCTCCCACAGCTTGGAAATGTGTCTTTACCTGGTACTGAAATAATTTTTGCCTCTTACACTCCCGTTAGTTCATAAATATAAGTGATTTTTTTACACACTAATGTGTCCTAGTCTTCTTGCTGATTTCTTGATTTATTGTACTACGTATGTTGAGTCTATTCTTATCCAGTTTTGAAGTAGAGTTATTTTTGGAAAAATGCGGTAATACTATGTAAGTTACATGAAAGAAAGCTGGTGTTGAACCAAGATGATCAGTTGGCAGAGAGAGCATCTGCCATCGGTCGGGAAGGGTAGGCTGCATTTATCAAATTTCAGTTTATTCTGAAATTAACACAGGAAACATAGAGACACTGAGCTCTCAGGTGGGACTGGATTCTGTCCTATGTTCTGGCAGTCAGGAGCAGATAAAAGGAGAGCTGAAATTTGCCTTTCCTGCCTTCCTCCTCCCCTCTTAGCCTCCTCCACAGAGAAGTGACACCGACTGGGTGATACAGCAACAAGGAAGGGGAATTTGATTTCTTCTGATGCTCGTGAAAATGCTGTTTCTTTTTTCTTAGTAGGAATCTCTTTCTCTTAGAGATGAACAATTTCATGCACATGGGCACGCTTTGCACTGATGGTTAATATAATGTAGTTTAGGTGCCAGGTATCATTTCCATTGAATCCAGAGGCTCTGCTGATGTAGATGTACAAATATCCTGTGTTCTGGGATGCTTTTGTAAATTAATTTTTCTTCCTTTTTATTTTTTTTTTTGTCCTGTCTTCAGTGGCTGATTTGTGTTATTCAACATCTGTTGCCTTTTATCACAGTGAATTTCAGCAACAGGCAGAGTGATTCCTTTCAGTTTACATATCATTTTTAGTGCAGTTATGGAAGGAGCAGGAATGAAGTGCTATACAAATACTGTTAAGAGAAAAAAACCCACCAAAACCAGAAAAAAACCTCATACTTCAACCAACCAAGCAAACCACACTACTGCTGTGTGGAAAAAAAAATGTGAAATATGTTGAGTTTCTGTTTCTTCTTTTGATTGTTTTAATCTGATGACTGGTTATTCGGATTTATGGAATTCTAAATGATAAAAAGAAGTAATTTGATTTATAAGACTTCTCACCACTTTTCACAAATGGTCAAGACTGCATTGCATTTAATCAGCTTTTAAAAGAAAATGAGAATTTTGTAGAGAAAAGACCAAATGTGACATGAAGGTGCCATATTGTCAAGTGGACGGTTTAGACCTCCTTCACTCTTTTGTCAAAAGCTGAAGAGTTGTTTTGGGGTTTTTTTGATCACTGAGATTCAGTGGGTGATTAGTGAAAACAACTCGTGAAAAGTTATCGACAGGAATATGATTGGATTTGGGTAAGCCAAAACTGAATTACTGTACTAAAGGACTTCCTTCTGATTTCTTTAGAGAGAAAACGTCCTTTTTTAGCATTCAAGAAAACTGAAATTTTTCATTAAGGCTTGGAGGCCCCAAAAGGATCAAGTAGTTAATTATTCAGTACAAGTCATGTTATTTCATTAGTATCAAAAGGCTTACGACTCGCAGTACACACGAGGAAGCAAAGTGTGCAGGAAAGAGAAGCAATGCTGTGCCTGTGTCGTGCAGAAGTGTACCGTGTTTGGCATGTGCTGTAAGAATGGACTTGCAGAGTCCTCAGAGAAGGTGCCAGTGGGGAAGGGGTACAGGATACAGCCTTTGTGTTCCAGCGCCTTATTATGTAGGAGGTAAAGCGGAATGCAAGGTTGATAAGACTAATGAGGTAATTAAGTGATTTTTTTTTTTTTTTTTTTAAATGGCCTCCTTCACAGAGACAGGGGATCTGCCTCAAGCTGAGGTGGCAGTAGGCAAGGTTACAGAAGAATAAGGAAAGAATAAGATACAAGAGAACATTCTTGCACTGACTAAAAACGTTCAGGAAACAGGACAGGAATATGATTTTCATATTAGAGAGTATTCAGTGGTAGAGTTTTTTAAAAAATTGTGGGTTTTTACCTGGTCATGAATCATCTGGAAAATTACAGTAAAACTTGCTGATGATAGTAAATTATTCTGTATAGCAAAGACAAATGCCAGCTTGAAGAGCTGCACTGAATAATTGAGAAATGCAATGGCAGAGGACAGGATGTTCAGGATTGAAAAAAAAATTATGCAAATGAGAGAGAACCATTTCCTGCTTTTGGCTCAGCAGTGAGCACTGGGATAGCGCCATTCTGGTTTCTATGCCTATAAAACATCCGGGTCGCTTTCTTTTTTTTTTTTTTTTAATCTTTTGATAATTTGAGAGCTGAAGTTACTAGCTGGTGGTTTTCCCTAAAAATAGTTTTAGTGTGAGCACAGTATGTGCATTTGCTTTCACTGATTTTGTAAAGGTACATTACTAGTGGTACAAAATAGCCATAATTTGCTTTTGGATACTGGAACTACACAAAAAGATGAATGGGGCATCTATCTACTGTATAGACAGCTTTCCTTTTTTTGCTTTGGGCAATCGTATAGTTAAGTGATAATGTTCCTGGAGATTGAGTCCGCGAAGCAATAAATGGCTTTTATAGTTTATTAAATGCTGAAGTGCAGCTGGAGCTACAAAAGCCATCTCAAGCAGTAAGTACGTTATTACCATTATGGAAAGATAAAAGGAGAATATCATGGGAATAGGAATTTTAAAATGTTGAGGCAGGGGGAAGAACAGAAAGGATAATATTTTCATTAAAAGTGTTTGTGCGGTAGATATGAACCAATGCTATCTCTAACCTTTGCAATTTCAAACATATTGAGGTCCATAATATGTAACTGAACACTGTTAACATTATCTGTAAAACTTTGAAGCAATAGAGTGACAAAAGTTAAATTTGAGGTGGTTTGGATCTGAATTAGGCTTCTTTTTTCTCAGAAAAAAAAAGCACTGAGAAGGAAGACCAGTGGGTTTTGCCACAAGAGTAGTTTTGCACAATTTTCCTAAATCAGTACTATTTCCAAAGTATGCCGGTCTTGGAAGCTACCCTGTTAATTTTTCTTTATAATCTCTGGCCTCCTAAGGCATGTCCCTACCCCTGGCAAACGTCTGTTATTGTTACAGAAGGTTTGAAAAGGAAGGCACTGTGGAAAGGACAGGACTAAGTTCTGACTCTGTCTCTGGCTAAGCAGAGGAAAGTCCTGCAGCAGCTGAATGTATCCGTTCCTGGTTCAAACCCACACTAGAAGTGAGGTTGCAGCTCCTTTTCTCAGGGCATGGGTACCAAACTTGATCAGGCCGGGACGGAAGTGAACAGGGGGCTCTTGTGTGGGTGCTGTAACTACGACCCTGGTGACCAAGTGGTCATTCAGGGAAAAATCTCCATGGATTATGCCAAAAATTTAATATCACTAAGCAGCGGTGCTTTACCCTAAGTATCTGAACTGATTAATTTTCTTGACCCCTCTGACCCAGTGAAAGATATAAGAATAGCTGTATGATATAAATCAATCCATAACTGTGTTGAAAATTATCAAAAATATGAAATAAATCTTCCCCGGTATTTACCTGAAAATCGTATCTTCGCTTTTGAACCAGCTCTTCAGGATTGGGGAAGCAAATACATCAGCACCTAAGTGCATGAACTGAGTGGTGACACATTCTCTGTCCCAGTCCATTTCAGTCATTGTCATTATTTTATCCAGAAAAGCAACTGGGTTTACACTGGAGTACTAGGAGTTTAACACTCTAGCCACGGATTGCTAGCACGTGGAGGAGTGATTTTCTGTCACATTGAGCCAATTATGTTGCGAGCTCAGACCTTGTAACCAGAGTCAAATGTTCAGCAACTATGGTCAGCAACTATGTATGTGTCCCTGAATTTAAGACCTAAATACGAATCAACAAACAAATAGTGGGCTGAGCAGAACTACTTCTTCATGGCATCTGCATTGCCTAAGATGCTGCATGATCTCCAGGACAACAGCTCGAGAGTCTTCCATTTCAGGTTAACAGATGTGTCTCCTTTCCACATATTTTAAGATTCATGACAAATGATTCAGTAATGAGGGCCCAATCTGTTCCCATAAAGTCAACAAAACTTTTGTCGGTGACTTATATGGAAGCAGACCCGAGTCCAATAGAAAAGCATCCTGTCACGAGAAAAGCAAACGGAAAAATATCAGTTTAACCAGGCATACTTAGGGTATTGTATTGTTCAGATCAGGTTGTCTACAAACAAGTGTTTCTAGTCTGTACCATAGTTTTAACTCTCCATTGAGCTTGAAATATATTTATTATAAATAACATTGGAAAGCAGCTATTTTCTCTAGATCTTGTATATAGACCTCAAATGCATTATGTGACAATTCCTGGCAGCTGTCTTTCTGTAATGTGATCCTGATGAACAAAATCTCCCAGGGACTGAATGCCAACCTTTATTCTGAAATACAGTTGTTGCACGTCTCTCTTTTCAGCCATTTATCTAAATCTTTGCCTTGTTTCTTTAAGGAGTTTTTAAACTCTTGGGGGAAAACAAGTCTTTATATCACATTACTCTTTTTTATATAAAAACTAATATACGTGTTATCTTATTTTGCCCTTGCTAAAGGCACAAGAGAAAAACCATACCTGCATTTTTCTCATGTAAGTGCATTTTTCTGACCAGCCCTTGAACAGATTGCAGTTCTTAACTGAAAACTTTAACTTCATCGGGTAATTACAGCAGCATATATTCACCCAGGTGGGAAAGGTCTCAAGAGTCCATGTGCTGAAAGCAGAAGCAACACAGAATTCAGAGCAGGTTGCTCCAGGCTTTGTCCAAATGGGTCTTGGAAACTCCAAGAACGGGAACCTGCAGCCTCTGGGAATCCTGTTCCAGTGCTTAATTATCCTCAGAGTGATTTTAGTTTTTCTCTTATACCCGGTAGGATCCCTCTCTTTCAAGTCATGCCCATCACCTCTCTTCTGCACTTCAGTAGAGAGCTCTCTTCTTGGTCACCCATTTGATATTTATTGGCAGGGTGAGGCAGTTATCCCTGAAGCTTTCTCTTCTCTGGGCTTAAAAAATCCCCAATCTCTCAGACCATGCTTATGGAATTATATATGTTCTGTTATACTTACAGTGTCTTTAGCTGCAAAGCACATAATTAATTGCATATTCTGCTGTGTTTTTCCTGAGGTCAGATCATTTTTAGCATTATTCATTACAAATTTGAATGTCTTTTTCAAAGCGATAACTAAGCAAATGGCTTATAGCTATTAAAGATTAGTCATAAACAAAGTCTGTCTGAAATTACTTGAACCCATAATTGCATTTTCAGTCAATAGAGTCCATTATGATTGTGTGTTTATCTCAAAAAATTCAGATGCATACTTTGATACTTCGTGTGCTTTAATTCTTAAAACGTCGACTGTCTAAGGAAGTGTCAGGTTCTTTCAGGCTGCTTTCAAATAGACATATTAATGTAGGGCGCATACAAATGCATCCTTTTTGGAGCAGGACAAGAGTTGAACATCTACGTGCTGACACACACACCAGGGATCTTCATTTGTGCCAGTCCTGTGGTCATCTTCAGAGGCAGCAGATCTACTGATCACATGCAAAGGTAGCCCATGCAAGCCTTCGTGCTTTTATTACTTCATTATTACCTGCTCTGCCCAAATGAGGCACAAAAGATCTTTCATTACTAAATTAGTAACAGAAATCTCAAGTGAAAGCCATGAACGTTTTAGTATTCAAATAAACTGAGTGTGTATCACGTCAGTGCTTCAACATGACAGCTCAGAGATTTCTCAGCAGGCCTTGTTCCTGTAGCATCTCTGTGAGCTGTCAGGAGCTGTTGAAACAGTCAAGTTCATGCTATGGGACCCATGTTTGAGACTAAATTATGCTCCTTTTTTCTCAGTTGCAAATATGTGGATGGACACTCATAGCTGGTATATGGCTTTGGTAGCTATCCACGAGATTTTCACGTTCAGTTAGAGGGAGTGTAAACACAGCTGTTTACTTGTTTCCTACTCTTGCAACTGTAATTGAAGCAATGTAATGTTTTCACTTTTCAGCAAGTGACATAGGCATCCATTGCTGGCATTTCAGCAAATGACATGAAATGCTCCTATTCTAACCCATGTTCCACTAGAGTTGTTATGGTTTGCAGAATTTCAAAACCACAGAATTGCAGTTTGTTCTTTCTTTTTTTTTTCCCCCCCAATAGCTAAGTTTAAAATAAAAATTGACAAAAATACCCCCAAACAAATCTAACGATCATGCTTATTTTCCACAAAGACTGACATCTGACTTCTAGCAAAATAAGACTTTATATTTTGGTTTGTGATTCACCCATGGAAGCAAGCGTTAGGTGACTGAGGCTGCTGTTGATGAAAGTGCAGGTGTGCAGGGTAAATGGGATTTCATAAGCCACTGCCTTTGAAGGCATAGGATCATTTAGGTTCCTCATTCATGGGAACTGTAGGGAATCAACAGGCATATGAACAAGATTTTCCTAGTTGCGTGAAATATTCATAGACATCCTACTATATCTGGAATATTTAAATGATTTAAGTGATACAGACCCTGTACAGTTCTAACACGAAGGTTATATGTTTCTGGTAAAATATATAATTTACATTTCTTTAAGGAGTTGTGAAGTGTAGATTTATAGCACTTGATGACCTTTGGCAATGCAGTAGAAATACAACAAATAATTCTCTGACTTGAGGCATGCATGAATCTTTTTTCTCCTTTATTTAATCCAGTGGTTACACAGTAGGTCATTCTGTCATTAGATGGAGTATTTCTGTCTGGTAAACAGAGATATGTTTAGTAGGGTGGTTACTGACCGTGAGAAATGAGAAGTATTTCACCTGCTCTTGACATTATTGTTAATTATTTTTATGGCCTACAAAAGTATGCTAAGCACTTGAAGAAACCATTTAAGCAATTTAAAGCATTTTGTAGTGGTCCAATAACCAGGGATTTTTTTTACACATGTATTTCTCTTTATGTAGATAATTTTACAAGATATGCTGCAAGCAGTTGCCTAACAGCTTCTCGTGTCACCATCGTGTGTGATGTGTAGGGCCCTGCTGATTTTTCCTGCTGTCTTGTTCTTTCCATTTCACAAGGAATGCTGGGATTCTGGCTTATATTGTCACAGTGCTTTATATCTTACTGTGATAGTTGATTAGCATTAATTACAACATAAATTTGCATTCTGTCCCTCCTTAGTCATGCCCCTATGTGTTAAACCTGTGGATGTACCCAGAGAGAGAAGCTGAGGCCAGCAGGTGTTCTTATGGGCCCTCACTTGCTTGAGTTGTACCCTGAGGGAGAGTTTGTTTCGAGGAATGGAAGTGCCTGGTTCTTTTAGCTCAAAGTTAGCTCTGGTTTTCTTACAGCCACTGAGAGTATGTGAGAGAAAACACCCAGGTCAGTGCAGAAGGAGGGGCAGGAGGTGCTCCAGGTGCCGGGGCAGATTCCCCTGCAGCCCCTGGTGCAGCCCATGGTGAGGCAGCTGTGCCCCTGCAGCCCAGGGAGGTCCATGGGGGAGCAGAGATCCACCTGCAACCCGTGGAGGACCCCACACCGGAGCGGGTGGATGTGTGAGGGAGGCTGTGACCCCATGAGAGGCTGGAGCAGGCTTCTGGAAGGACCTGTGGTCCCATGGAGAGAAGGGCCCACGCTGGAGCAGGTTTGCTGGCAGGACTTGTGACCCCTGCGTCCCATGGAAGGGACCCACACTGGAGTAGTTCATGACAGACTGCCTCTGGGAAGAACTCGCCTGGGAGAAGTTCATGGAGAATTGTTTTGTGTGGAAGGGACTCCTCCACTGGAGCAGGGGAAGAGTGAGAGGAGTCCTCCCCCTGGGAAGGAAACTGTGGCAGAGACAATGTGGGATGAACTGACCACAACTCCCATTCCCCATCCCCCTGTGCCACTGAAGAGATGAGGCAGAAAATTCAGAGTGAGGTTCAGCCCAGGAAGAATGGAGGGGTGGAGGGAAGGTGTTTTTAAGGTTTTATTTCTCATTACTCCATTCAGATTTGATAGGTAATAAATTAAACTAATTTCCCTGAGTCAGATTTGTTTTGCCCAGGATGATAACTGGTGTCTGATCTTTCTCTATCCATATCTCACCCCATGAGCCTCTCATTATATTTTCTCTCTGTCCAGCTGAGAAGAGGAGGGATAGAACAGCTTAAGTGGGCACCTGGCATCCAGGCAGGGTTAAACCACCACATCTTCATACAATTTTATGTTTGGACCAATCTCATTAACATTTTTTCTACATAATTTGTGACAAGTTTTCATCATTATGTTGTTAAATTAAATGAGGATGCTTTTACATGATATCAAATCTTGCATGTTTAAGTAGCCATCCAGAATGTAAAAACCAGATGGACTCTCACCATCTCTTGTCATTCCTAAGCAAACCTAAATCACATCTTCTTAATTAAAATGTAACTTTTTCTTTCATTTGCATTGACTTTGAATGAGCTGGAATAAAGAGCAAATGCCATTAGGTTTAATAAGAATGAAACTTATATTGGGCATCCGAGTGGAGTGTTGGAAGCACACCTTGTTAATCAGATTGGGAGTGTTATATTTGACATTGTAGAGGAGTGCAGTAGCAAAAGACCATTAAGTGCTATTTGGAATAGAAGTGCCATTTCTATTTGGATATGAGTTTTTGGGAGCGCACATATACTAGGTCCAAACAAATTTAAACTGCAACGAATATGCTTCTGTATTTAAAAGGCAGTCAAAATTCATAAGATATGGAAACAAAGCTATTAATTTGAGACAATTCCATTATGTAAAGAAAAAAGGAAGAGGGAGAAAAAAGGAGCTCAGTGAAGCAGAACTGATTCCATTTATGTGCTGAAATAAACTCACGGTGATAGAGATTTGTTCAAACAGCAGCTCAGGGCAGATTGGAAGTTGTTCTAAAAACAAGTGTGTGTGTTTTTAGTGCAGGTTTTTAATGGTAGAGCCGCTATATTAATATTTTTCTTTTCAATTAGAGAAAGACAGTGGGTGTTTATGAGTGCATGCATCCTCTTGGCATTTAACAGCATTTCCCTGGAGGGGGGATTACAGCAGTTTGTTTAAAAGATCTGGAATACAGAGAAAATATTTTGTGAATATCCAGAGAGTAGAGTTTGAGTGTATTTTTATAATAATAAAGATATCTTATAGTACTCTTCATCATAACACATCCCAGAGAGCTCTGTAAGGTTGTGAAACACAAATCTACCTACCTGGAGGTATTTATTGCAGCCACCTGTCACCCTGCAGGTGAAATAGAAAATGCTTATTAGTGCTTTGCAGCAGCACACACCTGCATCAGAAAGGGATGGGGAAATTTCTTTTAAGATTACCTGCATGTCTTAAGGTATGCTTCATTATTATCATTTTAATATCAAATTAGTTCTCATCGAATCTATCTGACTTGTGTAAAAATGTTAGGGGGTTGTCTTGATGTCTAAATGTTCCACATGGTGTCACCTGCTCTTCCATCTTCTTGCTTATGGGCAGTTCTGTTTGGGCCACCTGCACTCACTCGCAAGTGCTTTCACAGCCCCCACCAGTGCAGGCTCCTCCTTTTGAGCTTGCTTCAAAAGCATTTGGAATTGGAAAATGAATCAGACATGGCTGAATTATTGTAGTAAATTCAGAAACTTCTTCTGCCACTAGTTAATTAATTGATTTGTCTGTAAAAATCTTGTTGTGGAAATGGGGAGAGCTTTGACCCCAGTGTAAGGGAGCTGTGAAAAAGTGGCAAATGCCCATGGGCTGTTAGCTCTGTGGTGATCCAGCTCAGTGCTGTGCTCCAGCCCCATGCCAGTGGCACAAGCATCACCATTGCCTTCACAGCTGGGCAGGGTAGCGTTTTGTAGAATTAATAATGGCTGCAGGAATGTTCTTCTGCCTTTGGAGGGCAAAGACCTTTACATAATAAAGCATTATTAGCTGTCAAATGCGCTTTTTTTTCCCTATTTTGCTTCTGTCAGAAATAGACAAAACCCCCTGTTGAAATCCATTAAATTAAAGCCTTGCATTTAAAAGGTCTTGAGATTAATTTCATTACTGAAGCTTACAGAATATCATTATTCAGCATTTTTTATGCCCTATTCAAATTGCTGGGGCTTAGGCGTTGTTTGCACTTTCAAGTGTAAAGATTGCTCGGAGGGATTTGACGCTTCAGAAATAAATTGCTACATATTTATTGCTATAAAGATAATCTTCCAAACATGAATTGATGCTGCTCTGACTTCCTGGGAGTTTAGCACTTCTACTTAGAAAGCCTTCCCAATCAACAAAAGAGGGAGGCTGCTGATTACTTTGATAAGATTTGATACCTGAAAGCCTGAAGGACAGAGATGGTCTGATGTGACCGTAAGTACTCAAACATTCACGGAGAGTTAAAAAATCATATGGGTAGTTGATGGCTAGGAAATGCTTCTGAGCATTTAACAAAATAGTTTTTAATTGTAAAACTATGCCTGACTTTTTTTTCACTTAACCAGTTTCTGTATACCTTTAGTAGGTCTAACAGCTGTAATTCCTCAACTGAGACATAAGGTGCACTCCTACATTTGGTCAAGTTGACTTCATGAAATTAAAAAAAAAAAAAAAATTGCTTAACAGAGAAAAAAATTTCTACTATGAATCTACCACTCCACTTTCTTGCAATTTTCTTTTGCCCCTGCCCTGTTGTCTTGGATATTCTTTGCACATAGAGATGAAACAAATAGTGGAAAATAAGATAATCTCATAAAAATAATTCCTGCCTTCCTGTTGTTCCAGTCTTCAGGAGAGCAGATTGGTTTGGGCACCTGTTATATGTAATACATATTTTATATTTTTATTTAGACAACTATGGGGCTAAAGAGTTAAGAAATTATGAATTTTAGACACTGTAGGTGCTGAACAAACAAATTTGGAGATCGAATACAAGTCAAAAATGTCAGCAAGATGAATTGCTGAAGGAACAGGATCAGGATGCCTGGGTCAAGATTGATAGTTTGTTTCATCTGAACTTTTCTAGACCTGCAGTATGGGGCTTGTGAAGGCAGAGGTAAATATAATGGGTATGTTTGGAGGAAAATTTGGGGAAAAGTGGATCAAACCATTAAGTAGCAAACTTTAAAAAAAAAAAAAAGGCATGTTTGTTTTGCAAACTTATTTTCAGTTTAAGTGGAAAAATGTAGCAGTATTAGACTAGACTAAAATCCTTTAATGTTTTTTATTGGATGAATACATTATCTTTGAATGAGAAAATCGATGCATTGTTGATGTGCTTGGGAAAGATTTGTGCTCATCAAGATTGTTCCTGATGGATTAATTTTCAGGATAGAGGTGTCGTTGTTTGGAATAGTATGTGACATATTTTTGTAGTGCTTTCAAATTACTGAAATCACTGCCTTAGGAAACAGAAGAAAACCCAACATATTTCCTCTGAATACAAATGTACAGCATATTCCTTCCCCTTTTAGGAGCTAACCTTTGCCTTCCATTACAGGTCTTGTCTATGGGTGTGCTGAATTCAGTCACATGTGACATGACAGTGACGTTTGTTACATGTGTGATAAAACCAAAGCTATATTAAAAATGGAATTATTTTGGTTTTTTTGGAGACACGATCTTAGTGCTTTCAAATACAACATACAGATATGTCAGACTTGTAATTACATTATTGTCTAGTCAGTGTCTCTGTTAATCCTGAAAATATCTATTTCCATTCTGTTAAGGCTGTTATCCACTGCTACTGAAGTGAGAAGTGAGAATTCATTAGATTTTATTGGTTTTGGGATGCCATTGGCAGTGAGAAAGGATATTCTGGAGTTGATAGCCTTCTTGCTTCTTGGTCATTTAAATTTAAACTTCAGAATCAGAAAAGATCAACCACATAAAACTCATTCATAATCAGAGAGCGTATTTCACTGCAGTTATTCAGCACAACAGAAGCACACACCACAATTTCATCTCTCTTGTTAAGATTTAGAAGCTGTTCCAGCGCTGAATAACTTCTAGAAGTGAATAAGCCACCAGCTTCTTTTCTTTTGTGAGTTCTGTAATCCACTCCAATCCATTTTAAGTGCGGAAGTGATGCTGGTGCTATGTAGGCTCCACAGAGATCTTGGGATCAGTCATCTTTCATGTTGCTAGAAGGTACCTCATTATCTAATAAAATCAGGAATTTTACATTAACTGTTCATATTTTTTGTTAGATCAGAGGGTGTCACTGGGTCTAAATGACATGTTTTTGATGTTTCTTTACCATGTCTTTGTATGTGTTGTACACATATTTTTTTCTGTGCAAGATCTAGATGAAAAGCAGCTCAGCTTACTGCCAACTTGAGGCTGAAGTGAAAGAATTAGAAACATTAGGTGATTTGGTTGCCCTGAAATAACATCCTTTAAATATTTGTACAGCTTTATAAAAAATTTCCTGTTGCTATCAAGCTGTGAGGATCAAAGAAGGAAAATGGTGTTATTAAATAGAATACATGTGACATCTACATACTCCCTAAATCAAGAATAAAGTTTTGAGTTTGTTGGGCATATTTGGATGGTGTCCACAATAATAAAATATAGGGTTAAATCTGTAGAAACCTTCTCTACTATTACTCGAGTTCTTTAGTAAAGCCACTTTCTAAATAGCCTTGGACCATATTCTTCTCAGTAGAACAGAAGTAATTCCAATTGATTAATTGATTACAAATTGAAGAAGTCCTATGTGATGTTCAGAGAGCGAAATTCAAAGATTACTTCTAGATTACAGCATGAAGTTTAGTCTCTTCTCTGGCCCCTAGAGCAACTGGCATAGTCTGGCTCACACCCCTACTGCTGTTCTCTTTTCCAGTCAGAGACAGTGGTCATAGCACTGCAGAAAACTTCATTATCTTGTCCCTTACACTTTTTTCACTGGAAAATGTCTTCACTTCAGATACATTTTTCACAAATTTAATCCTTATTTTGGGGCTTGAGAAGATTTTCAAGTCAATAATCTACACCTTCTTACATATGTTTGCAGGCAGCTTTAAGAGCAGTTCCCTGTGAGAATTTTTAGTTAAATTTTCATTCTGGTTTACTTTGTAATCCACTTTGTTCCCAGGATGCTAGCCTGCTTTTTAAAGATTAGAGACACACATGTTTTTCTAAATGTCAGCAGGAGCTGCATCTAAAATAATATACTATTATTTATTATATTAAATATCCTGGTCATCTCTGAGTGCTTTCTACTACATGAAGGTCCCCAATGGTTAAACCAAATCAGCTTGATGCACAAACACCATGTTGTTGGCCATGCTCTGGTTTTTTACTTAGAAATCAGTGGCATGAGAAGGCAACACTGTGAACAAATACATGAGGAGCTGTAGTGCTCAGTGAGGTCTTCAAGGTGAGAGCAACAACCTGGAATTTCATATTGTGCTAAAGAAGGTGATGGGATTTATGATTTTGGCTGCATTCCAACAAAGTACTTAAAGCACAGTCCCATTAGATAAATATATTTATGGAGGCAGATATATTCCCTCCTTAATAAATGCAAGCAACTCATTAGCATTAATAGAATTTATGAGTAAACAGTGAGAAGAAAAGATAACCATTAGTTTGAACAACCGTTCTTTTGGGATTTTTTTTTTTCCTGTAATAATATCTAACCTTTGTCCAAAAAAAAAATATCTAAATCTACACATTACGTTCATTCACATTATATCTCTTAGAGTCTGATTCTTTTGGCACACAGAGAGCATACTGTCTGTCACATTCATGATTTCAGCTGCAGCTTTTGACTTAGAGCTTTTATTTAAAAAACCCAAACAAACAGAATTGTAAATTAAATTATTGAAATCATAAGAAAATTTAAGGCAGCACCCACAAGTATGCTTATTTTGCAAGAATGGAAACCCACTGATGGTCCCCCTTCCACAATGTCTTTTAAGAAACTATTCTAACGAATTGTAAGTCATTGATGAATCATTTGCTTCAGGATCTTGCAATTATTGATGAAAGTTCAGAAGATTAATGTCTACAGGTTGAAAAAAGCATGAAAAATACTTATTCAACAGGCTCTGGAAAGAACAAAGGGATTATTTGATCTAAAGGTAGAAGGGACTACAGGCAACTAAAGTTTTGACAATATATATTGTTGAGTTACCTTAGAAAATAAGTAAGAAGCAGCAGAATATTCTGTGTTTTGGATTCCATTTCAGCCAAGTACTTCCTGTTACAGAACTGCTTTTTGTTTGCTGAACCATAATAATGGTTTCAAACATGACCCACTTGGGAGATCAGAGTCTGTGGGGAGACAGTGCTTGGGAATTGGCAGAGAGCAGTGAAGGCAGGAGGAGATGCATCAGAAGACCCAATGGAAAAGGAAAGAATTTCTGCAAGGTATGATGAAAGGAAAGGTTTAGCAGAGGTGGAGAAGAAAAGCAGGAGCCAAAACAGAGTAAGGAGGGAATTTGGAGTAAGGCTGGAATATTCACAAACCTGGGGTAAGGGATGCAGAGGGCAAGCAAAAGCCAGGGGTGGCACAGCAGAGTTGTGTGCTGTGGATAGGCCAGGATCCTGCCATCCTTGGGCCAGGATCTGTTATTTCTCAGCACTACTGGTAGTGAAAAATGTTCATAATCAGAACCAGCTCAGTGCTGCTTGTTAATTGAGACAAAACGGAGTACTTTTTGCTCAAAGTAAAAGAGAAAAATCTCTCTCTGGCTGCTGTAGTGTGGGGCAAGAGTGGGAACACCTCCCTCTGTTTCCACTGTCCCAGGCACACAGGCTGTTGCTGGTGGCAGTAATAACAGCAAGGTCATCCCCTCAGGACCATGCCATTGAGGAGAGCTGACAGTGAGGACATCTCTTACTAGGACAGTCTGCTAGTGTGGACATCTACTTATTTTGCCTCTGCCTGAAGCTGGCCTTATGTTCCTCTCTGGGTGGTAAGTCCATATAGAAAGAATGTCCTCTTACTGCCAGCCCCTACTCCTTCTTCTTGAGCAAGTTATCTTAGCCTGGGCCATGTCCCCAAATAGCACCATAAGATTTTTTTCATTTTTAAATACATGAAATTACTTACAGTTTCCTACCACCTTCTTTTTTTCTCAGTGCCCCTGAACCCTTGTTTTCTCCACAAAATTGTTGTCTCAGTCAGAGCAAGGGATAAGTGGTGATCACTGAACTACTCAATATTTCTTTTTAACATCAGCCATATGGTAAGTCTGTGATCATTGCCTAACTCGGTCAGGGGCTTAGAGACACAAAGCTTCTTATGCCTTTGTTAGGCCAGCTGTTTCAATTGGGAGGCTGAAGATCAAGCATCCGTGGTGCTGAATTTATCTAAAAAAATCTTACTATGTAGGGAAGGATTTTTAAAAAACTGACTCTAACATGTGCTGAGGATTCTTACCTAAGAATTCTTACCAACTATCCAAGGCTAGCCAGAATGTGACATTCCTTCTTTCTTATCCTTCTTGCTGGTTTTCTCCCGTTCTTAATCATAACATCAACCATCCATGTCTTACTTTTAACTGATTTTAGTAACATCAGAAGGGGAAACAAGAATATTTAATTTCCAGTTTTATTTTAAGCAGAGTTCAAAAGTTTCCATAACAGCTGGTGGTAATGCAAAAAACATTTTCTGTCATACTGGTTTAAAATAAACTTTCCAGCAATATCACAAAAGCAGTAGCATTCTGATAAAATTAATTAATGACAGAGTAATTACATGGCAGATGTCTAGTAACTTCTCACTTTGCTACAGATTGTAATCAGATGTGTTTTAAATGTACCTTATCAAATAACACTGTCCTTAAAGCTCTTCAGAACATTAATAAACTCCCTGGTGATGTTGTTGCTGGGAGTGGGGAGGAAAAGGGTTATTACCTAAAAAAAATAAGAAAAATCAAGTATTTTCCCAATATACATAATGGCTTTACACTTAGAACGGAACTGGGTGCTGAGTTGGCTGTGGGTGTGTGCTGTGGTCCCAGCCAGAGCCCACCCAGCTCTTGCCTTTGGCTTGCCCCAAAGCTGTCCTGTCAGCTGATCCCATTCCCACAGGTGTGTCTCCTGCTACTGTAAATTGAAGCAATTGGACAGACAGAAATTGTGCCCATCTTACGCCTTGTGCTTGACAGGGGAAAACAGCTTGGGTGAAAATAACTTGTTATGTGCCTCTCCCCCTCAGTCTAGGAATTGTGTTAGAACTACAAGGCTTCTATGGGTATGTTAACCACAAAAAGGAGGTCAACAGATATGTACACCCCTTCCTTCTCATCCTGCCCCACCCCAGTAAGCAGTGCTGGTAAACTGGTCATGGATGAGGAGAAGGCTGAGATATTCAACAACTGCTGTCTCAGTCTTCAGTGGCAATGGGGGTGCTGCTGGACGAGAGGCTGGATGTGACCCAGCAATGCACACTCACAGCCCAGAAAGCCAAATGTGTCCTGGGCTGCATCCAAAGCAGCGTGGGCAGCAGGGCAGGGGAGGGGATTCTGCCCCTCTGCTCCGTTCTGGCCCCACCTGCAGTGCTGCTTCCAGCTCTGGAATCCCCAGCACAGGAAGGGCATCCACCTGTTGCAGCAAGTCCAGAGGAAGGACACTAAGATGATTCTCTCTTCTCACTGAGAGAATTGAGATTGTTCAGCCTGGAGAAGAGAAGGCTTCAGGGTGACCACATTGCAGCCTTCCAGTACCGGAAGGGAGCTTACAAGAAAAATGGAGAGAAACATTTTGCAAGGGCCTGTAGTGACAGAACAAGGAGGAATGGCTTCAAACTGAAAGAGGGTAGGTTTAGATTAGATACTAGTTAGAAATTTTTTGCTGTAAGGGTGGTGAGGCACTGGAACAGGCTGCCCAGGGAAGTTGTGGATTCCCCATCCCTGGAAGTGTTCAAGGCCAGGTTGGATGGGACTCTGAGCAGCCTGGTCTAGTGGAAGGTGTCCCTGCCCATGGCAGGAGGGGTTGGAATGACGTGATCTTTAAGGTCTCTTCCAACCCAAACCGTTCAATGATTCTTCTGTGAATTTGTCAATTAAAGAGTCCCGTTCTGGAGTCCAAATCCCCAATTAGAAGTAATCAAGTGGATCCTTCAAGACCAACATTATAGAGCTGTTCCTGTTGCAGAGTCTGCACAGCAGGTTTTGTGCCCCCTGGCACAGGAGAAAGAGGAGTTGCAATCCAATAAACAGAGCTGCAGCATCAGCTACTCCTCATTGTAACTTTCCACAGTATCTCACAACACATGCTTCAGTAACTGCTGGCAAGTATTGACTTTGGGAACACTAATCTCCCTGCCAGCTTGTTCATGGTACCAGAGTTGCTAGTAACAGTGTGTCAGCAGTTGTAGTTACTGCCTCCAGGTTAAGAGGCATTTTCCCATGCTCTGTAATTACCAGCCAAACACCAAAGAATTAACACTGTCCATCTGACAGATTCGGTGATACTGTGTGATTGCTCCCGCTGAAGCAATAACCATTCGCTGACCGACTGGTTCCTGCAGGAGACTTGTTTTATAGCTCCATTCAAACACATTTAAGAAAACAAGAATCTTAGGAGAGACTCTATGGCCTGATAAAAATAAAGCTAAGACGTAGCTTACACAGTGACATTTTCAGAGCTTTGATTTCAGACACCAAATTGCACATTCATCGAGGCAATCAATTTAGAATGACAGAAAACATTTAGATAAACACAAAATCATCTGTTGCATAAATAAAGGTACAGAGAAAAAAAAAAAAGATGAGTTTGCTAATGGAAACAAATAAAAAGCCTGTCTATAGAAGAAAGCTCAAAATAAAAATGGAGTGATGGAGAGGTTCTCTCCAAATATCTGTTTATAATGTACAGTCATTTCAGTTTAGCACCATGAGGAATGAAAGTATAAGCCAGCATCCAGGGCTTCAGGCCAAACGTAGTGTTCTGGTTGTCAGCAAATGGTGAAAATGCTGTCAATTAGCAAGAATCGTTCTCTGTCCTCTCACATCAAAGCAGTGATAATGTGCCCTTTGATCGCCTGGCAGCACTAGGATGAGGGAAGGCAGCCTGCTGATGGGAAAGGGCCCACGCAAAGGTGAACACCCTGCGTGAGGGTGGAGGGGCTCCTGTGCAGAGCCGCAGCCGTGGTGTGGCTGGGTGCCTATGGAGAAGGGGATGGCCGATGGGGTCAGCGGGGAACAGCATGAGCCAGGGGTCTGGAAAATGAGAAAAACTCATTTTTCTGCTTGTTTATGTCACTGGTTGGTGCAGCTAAGTCCTCCCCTCTGCCGAAGGAGTGAGGAAAAGCAGACAGTGGATCTCAAGTAGACATGAATGACTTTTCATTAGGTGTTTAAACATTTCAGGTATATGCAATCTGTCTTGGTTCTGAGATGCAAAGGAGAGTCAACATTAAGAAAATCAGATCCAGTACCAAAATATCACCAAGAATTATTTAGGAATCATAGATTCATGGGTACAAGTTTTATTTTGTTTAGGAAAATGGCATCACAAGCACTGAAGTGAAATCTGATCTTGATTATATTGCTATAAACTGGTAGTAAACATAGCTGAGAGCAGAAATAGATCAATAAAAGTCAGTCATAAAACTGAAAATAGAGAGAGATATTAGGAGTTTGTTAAAGTGGAAAAGAATATGAACAGAGCATGTGAGAGCCAAACCCTTTAGCTGGAGATTCAAATGTTCTACTCATCACGAAGCTGTGATCCCGCAGACTTTCATGCTGCACTAGGACAAAGGTAAACTGAAGACTTGAAACTGGTCACCTTTTGCTTCAAACTGTGGTAAATGGGAAGCAATTTTTCATGATCCTGTTCTTTGAAGTTTTCAGATCGTTGAGTTCGACAATAAAAATGACATCAGCAGCATAAAGTTTAAAGTAGCGAATTGATTTTTAAGCTTGGACAGCCAAAGGCAAAAGTTCTCAGTAACATAAAAATGTTAAGCCATGGGGTTCTGGGTCTAAACGTTACTGTAGATCATTTCCACTTGTAATGCAATGTGTATAGGACAAATCTATGTCTTGGCAAATGCCTTGCTTTGAATTTCTCCACCACAAGTACATTAAAATCATTCAAAGGTACTTAGAGCATCAGCATCTGAGTAAAAGGTCTGAATGGGAAAGAATTTTCTGAATCCTGTAAGTCACTGTCAGTGAAAATTCTGTATTACTAAAAGGAAAACAGTCGGTAATGGATATTCAGTAGTGAAATATGCTATTAAAAAAATGTAAGAGGAGACCTAGCTGATTAGGCAGTGCATGGCTTGTCCATGTCAGAAGTGCTGTCCTGTGGTCACATCTTTGGCCGGATGCTTCTTTTAATCCCAAAAGTTCTACGTTGCTCATTGCACCCTTTTGTTGTCCTTCTTGCTGTTTTTGTGAATGTTTTAAGCTTTTCAGAGCTGAGCCTTTTTCTGCTACAGGCAGCCAACACTGCACAGCACGATGCTGTGCTCTGCTCACTTGCCACCGTTGCTGGTACTGCCGTAGTAGAGAGTCGTAATGCAGGTTGCATCTGTCTGTTCAGTACACTTGGAACTTAATAGAAAAATCAAAATATTGTGTTATTTGGAAATTGAAAAGACAACACTCAGTTAAATTGGAGTCAACAGCAAAGCCTGAAATCACTGCTGATATTGGAACTGTGTGGTATAAGTTTGCTTGCATTTTGCCTCCGTGATTTCATTGATAATTTCAGGCTGCTGAGCAATGTATAAGAATTTGTTCTTAATATTTCTGGTTGCCAGCTTGTGTCTGTGTGTTTAGAAGAGCAATACTTTTGCACGTATTTGAGCATTTATGTAATAGAAAAGATTTCAGTAGAAAAAAATCTGTCTCTTTAACCTCAGGATGTGTTCTTCCTGCTGTTGCCAATGAACTTGAGGAGAGCTGGGGTTTTCCTGGAAGTGTTGACAATATTATTCCATGTTTGTACTGGATGAGAATGTTTTAGACTTTCCCATTTCAAAACCCAGAAGGTGCTAACCCTTTCTGCCATCACCTTTGTACAGGGCTGCAGATTGTGGGGTTTAACGGTTTACAGGATTATGGTTAGTTTGTATTTAATGTTTCTTTGATATTGGAGAGTAAAGCAGCAAAGGACATGGTCTCACCTCTGTTGATACTTTGGTGGCAAAAGTGATAAAATTATTTCCTTCTTACATCTGATACTTCATGAAATTTCAGTGGGAGGTTTGGGTCAGTGTTTCTTTCAGCAATGGTCAGTCATGTAGTTATTAACTTTCATAAAACTGCCCGAGCTTCTCGTAAGGATGGCAGCAGTGAACATGAAATGCACCTCGCTCAGGTCCATCCCAGGCTGTTCTATCCCAGGCTTGATTTTAACCTTGCAGATTCTTTCACTGTATAGGCAAACCCGCAAGACCTCTCCAGAGATAACAAGGTGTGAGAAGTCTCCTATAAAAATATGTGGTAATAAACAAGCTAAAGTAATGTTGAGTTGTAGAAAAACCAGCATCAAAATTAAAACTAGTTCTAGTAGAGGATCAGTGGAATTAAGGACTTTTAAAATTTATACGTTATTTCCCCATTGAGCATGTCTAAAGTGTAGGTAAATAGTTACAAGGCAAAATGTCGTATGGACCTTTTCTCCCTATTTTTAATTCACACAATTTAAACACAGCCCCTACACAGAAGCACAGTTAGTTCCATAAGACAGTTATTCAGCTGGAGGAAACATTAATCTTTAAATATAAGGTGGTTCAGTTTATATTCTGTTACGGATTATTTAGTGCTTTTCATATACCATAGCTCAAAGT
This sequence comes from Mohoua ochrocephala, assembly GCA_013398855.1. NCBI lineage: Eukaryota > Metazoa > Chordata > Aves > Passeriformes > Acanthizidae > Mohoua > Mohoua ochrocephala. The sequence goes on from VZTA01027045.1 coordinate 50,664, forward strand.
GTTTTACTAAGCAATGAACTATGGTAGAGATGTGCCATGAATGCAGAACTCACCAGCACTACAGATACAAATGCATTAGAGTTATTTTTTTGTGTGTGAATGCTGTCACTTGGATCTATACAAATGATGCAGCAGGATGAGTCTTCTGCAAAATAGATGTTTGCTTTATGGACTAACCAGAAAATGTGAATCCAGGAGTCATATTTGCAAAGAGGAAAGATGTCTTTGACATATAGGTTTTTTTGCCGCCCCGTGAAAACACAATTGAATATGTGTGAAAAATGCAGGCAGAAAAAATATTAGTAAATATGAAGCATTATATTCTACTTTTTGTTTTTCTTTGTTTTTTTATTTCACCAGCAGCTAGAATTTCACAAAATAACCAGACACCAAATTTTCTCATGCATTGCAGAAGTGTGTGGTGGGAGATATTCTTCCCAGATCTTGCACTCTGGATAGACAGGACAGGAAAAGGCTGGTGGTGGCAACTGAAAGGTGAGAACTGATGTTTGAAAGCAAGTGAGTTACAGTTCTATAACAAAATAATGCTGAGCAGCTGCTGAACAATGCACGTATTTTTAGCCTGTTTAGTCACGAGGCCATAGTAATGTGCTTCATCATCATTCAGTGGAAGAGTAGGAGAGTCCTGGCAACTGGTGATACTTCCTTGGCTGCTCTGAAGTGACTTTGTTCACTACTGTGACTTGACCTTGTTTGGTCATTTGCCCACACCCTCAGTCATGTAGAGATTGGAGTGGTTTGCAACTTCTTTGATAGTTGAATCTTGCTATTTCTACTGCTCTTTCCATTATCTTGAACCCTTTTGTCTTCCATGGAAGTCCCCCGTCTCTTGCTGTATTTATTGAAGCTTATAAGAAGATAAAGAGTCAGGACAGAATTTCGAAAGTACAGAGAACATTATATATCTACTGTGCTTCCTTTAAATCTCATCCTTCCATTGCACAACAGTGTAAAGGCAGCAGTCTAAGACTCTGGGAATAAAGAAGAAGAAAGGTGTCTGGAAAATTAAGTATTAGAATTAAAGTGAGTGTCTCCAGTCACATGGTATGTTACAGCATTTCTTAATGGGTACCTTGGGCAAAGTGAGTATCTTCAACACTTACTGCTCTTACTGGTTATCACAGAAAGGAAACAGTCCAAAGGTTGTTTCAAATAAGAGGAATAACATTACATTGAAGCAACTACACTATCTTTTTTCTCTCTCTTCCCCTTCTTCCTGTTGTCTTTATTCAGAGGAGTTTGGTGGATCACTGAAGTCAAGTTATAATAATTTCCAGAGCTAAAGTTTTGTCTTATTCTAGAAAAACAGAATCCTCATTTTTCTGTGTATCTCATGCTCATGTAAATGGTATTGTACAAAAAGCACAATTCAATTAATATAATAATTGGCCTGATATGACATCAGCAGCACAAAAGCCACAAGAACATTGCCTTTTGGAAGAAATGGATTATGGTCTAAGTAGCCCACTTTTGGAGTATCAGTTCTTCATGTCCTGCTACAGGTAACAGTCCAGTGCCTCATCCTTTGGACTGGAATGCTCAAATTTGGGGTTTGAGTGGGATTTTATTTTGTTTTTTTTGTATTTTTGCATCTGTGCAGAAAGGTTGTGGGGTACATCTCCTTCAGGCACTGGGCCAAGTTAAATTTTTCTATGTTTATGTGACTGTGTCTAGTTATTCAGTGTCTCTACTTTTGACTCTGGAGTTTGACACCTGATGTAAACAGGCATTAAACTCTTCAATTAATCCTTTGTTCTAAGGAATGGATAATCTAGTTAGGTGAGCTATGAAACTTTGGCACAAATGCTCCAAGCAGATTGAATAGACCAGACCCATTTCTTTCAAAATCTTTCCTGTTTTATTCTGTGCCACCAAGGGGGGTCAACTCCAATGCCCTACATGATCTTCATGGCAAGTCATTAGAAAAAACACAGGTTTCTCTGTGGTTATGTTCTTTTGCTGTGGGGGTTTAATAGTCTCTCTATTCTTTGTTATGAATTGTTTGGTTCTTGCTACAAGCACACCAGTGCATTATTATGTTAAAAAAAAAAAAAAAAAAATCAGTGGCCTGTTAACATCAGGTCTTGGTTCAGTGTGAAGCACTATTTTTTATGCTAGAAGATTGGCTATGGCTTAAAATATCGAGATCTGTGTTCTGACCCTCACTTTCTAACAGCTTCTTCACAGCCTTGGGCAAGTCACTTAAACTTTCTTCTCCGAGAGCTCTGGATGGTAATGAATACTTCAATATCTCACGGGGTGCCAGAAAACAAAACTTCTGCTCCATAATCTGCAAGGAGAAGACAGTATGGCAAAGGAAAGATGCATTATTAGCCACAAGTGTAAAGAAAATGCTATTAAAATAGCATTCAAATCATATGTTTCTCAGGGAAATGCACCTTCTGAGTAGCTAATAGAAAACTGCAGCTATTTTATGCTGTCAGGAGTGGAGAATTAAAATGTCAAATGTGCTCTGCTTTGCCACAGTTCTTGATGCACCTGTCATGTGCTCCAGCTCTCAGATTGCCTTTATGTCCCTCTCTGGACTGGGGGTGTCTGGCTCATGCTGGAGAGCCTGAGCTAGGACATACTCCAGGGCTCCAGTTGTACCCTCACCTGTGCCAAAGTGAGGTGGGAATCACTTCCCATGAGAAAAATCACATGTAGAGCAGAAATAGCTACTCCCTCCCCAGTTTAAGCTCTTCCAGAGCTTAGCACATGATTTCTCTCTTTGAAACCACTGAAGAGGTCTCAAACACTTTAGACTGGAACTATATTAATTCAGCATTCTTTTGCCCTAAGGATCCTGGAGTGTGGGGAGGAATCCGTGGTGTCGTATGTGTAGAAAGCCTAGGGTGGGTTTCTTTGCTGTTAGCTGCTAAGCTCCAGTCTCTCTGTGGAACAATTTCATGTTCTTGCAGTGCATCTGGTATATTAGTTGCCAGAGAAATAAAATTGTCTGACTCTTCTCATGCATAACTTTTATTGTTGTTAATATTAAAAGTTTGCTAGCAGAGACAGACCTGCTTTCAGGAGTGGCATGGTGGGAGGGACGATGCTCTCCAGCTACACCTGGCAGTTGTATAGGGAAACAATTGTGGGAGAAGTCACCTATAAAACAAATGAAATTTCTTGGCATTGATAAACACCATGGCAGTTATGCGGAACTCAGAAGTGGTAATAAATGGGAAAATATGAAAGCTCATTTACTGAAACACATGAATATTGTAACCAAAAGAGTGAGTAAGACCCTCTTTGTCAATACTGTAACACGTCAGTTTGTGACACAAAACAGCAGGGCAATGTTCCAGTATTTGGTGTGCTGATTACAGCACAGTGACTAAAGTCTTTTGCTTTGCAACTTGTCCAACAGCTCTGTAAAATGTGGAACTAATCTAATAGGTTATTTTTTCTTACTGATAATGCAGCACAATTGATGTAGAAATATGCACATTTATACAAATAAGTCTTCAGTCACCTTAGAAGAACATCTATACAGGTGAAATCCTTATTTCTCTGGTTATGCTCTGGTTTGGTGAAAAACTGTTTTCGTGGAAGGGGCAGCAATCAGATCTTAAAGTACATAAGCAATCTCTTGTACTTGACTAACATTTAAAGCTGTCTTGTGGAATCTGTTTCTTGCTTTGCTCTTAGCCATTTGAACTTTCCTGTTGTCAGTAAAATCTATAAAAAATGACAAGGGGATTCTGGTTTATACACAAGTGAACTTTGAGCTCTTCTGAGACAATGGTCACAAGCAAAACCTAAACATCTCAGAAGTATTATTATTATTGTTATTAGTAGTAGTAGTAATAATAATAATAATTCAGAAAGCACCAATGTCTGATGGTTTAGTGCACTCGATGTTCAACTCATCCCGCAAGATTCCAAAAAAAAAAACCAAAAACAAGTTCCTGCAGTACTGCAAAAATTATCCTCAAGTAACTGATTTCTGGGATGAGAGATGGGGTGTTTCTTAAGTTGCATGCTTATTTGCCCAGCAGTGTGTTTTGGACAGCAAACAGTAGATCAGTTGTAGCTGCTCTTTGGAGGTGGCCTATATGCAAACATGTCCAGTGTTCCTGTGGTCTTCAGCTATTAAGACTGTCAAAGTATTTCTGCAGGAAAAAACATCATAAGCAAGTCATGGCTTCACCTTGGAACCACAGCAAAATGTTTTTCCCTAGTCAATAGAATACTGTAGTCTGAATAAAGTAATGCTTGTTTTTTGTTTATCTTCATTCATTTCTGATGCATTAGCTGTATTTCTGTATAATTTAAATTTTATGCAATTTTTAGAGAGGACTTAGAATGACTTTTTTTAATATTTTCATTGCATTTATGTCCTAAGGTAAGTGTTGGCCAAGGTATGGTCTGGGGAACATGTGTTCTGTGAGTGCCTAAATGAGTATTGCATTGAGGTTTTAGGTCAAATTCTAGCCTTTATTATATATTTGTAAGAAATTACTTTCAAATTACATTTGACATATACTTCAATTCTCAGTAGTTTAGGAGGTGACATCTAGTATGAAATATATTCAGAGACCTCAGGTATTAGACTTATAATAAAATTGCTTTCCTGATTTCATGGCATGCTTTATAGAAGCTTTATTAAAATGCAGATATGAGGTTTTCTTTTTCTTTCAGGACTGTCTTTTGGTATTTGGAATTTATTTTATCTAAGTGATCATCTGTTACAGTATTAGTAAGTGACTTCCTGTTTAGAAAATGTATACAGGACTCACAAAAGTGCAAATAAATTATATTAAGAAGACTGTAGCTTTCCCTGTAGGTGTCTGAAGGTGCTCTTCAAATAGATCAAAATAAAAGCAATTTCTTAGGCATATTGTGTTTTATTTAATAGTTTTCAATATGTCTAAGGCAACACTACTATGTTTAAACCAAAATTTAAGACTAAAATCTCCTATTTACATACAATAATTGTATGTTGCAGAATAAATCATATGTGGTGTATGGTAAATGGTTGGGTCTGAACAGTAAAGGCAACAGTTTTGCTGTTTGATTCCTGACGTCTTTAAATATGAAAATAGATGTATAATTCTGCTTGGAAAAAAGCAGCAGGGGCTGGTTGGACTGCTGCACACCTGGGAAGCATTCAGCCTGAAGAGTTGGCAGGCTTCACCAAAGGTCAGGGAGGATATCGGGGGGATTATGGATCCCCTTTGTTGGCAGATGTTACCTGATAACCCTTGTCACCAGCACCAGCTCAAGAGGCTGTGCAGGTAGTTACCAACCAATTTGCCAAAGCACTAAGAAAGGGCAAAATACACCTGCAATTATCCTGACAAAGCAGGTCCAGACAACCTCAGGCTAAAGCCAGTTACTCTCAAGGATGAAAATTTAATCATATGATATCCAGGGAGTTTGTAGTACAGTTACTCTTTTTAGATTTCACAGTATTCTTTAATATCAGATATGACAGCTTTGCTTTTTCTCTTCTGTGCTTCTGAGTGCATATAAAACCCCAGTTTAAATATACGTGGAAACGTAAATATCAAAATAATGGAGCTGAACAGAGCTACAGGGACAGCCAAGATTCTCTGTTAAAAAAACCACATTTTGAATTTGTCTTTATTTCTGTGTCACAACAGTTCAAATAAAACAACAGTTCACATCCTCCAAACTGTATTATTAAGAATTTTTATGACCATGCTCAGACAATTTATACCAAATAAGACTGATGAAAAATAATTATTGAGCAAGACAGAACACTGTAGCTGTGATAAGCAATACTCCATGTCCTTGCTAATTGCAGCAAGAAAATAATTCACTCCTTTTTCTACAGTAATAAGTTTTTATTTTTAATTGAAAAAAATACTTAACTAAATTACAGAAAACCAGTCTACTTTCTTTATCCCTCTAAAATATTTCATTATTAAAAAAACCCTGTTTCTTTAAAAGAAGTTGTAAAACAAATTGTTAGTTCCATTGTCACATTCATAGTATCAGAAATATGTTTAGAATAGGTAATTTGATGTTAAAAAAATTATTGTGCATCTTCAAAAAGGAAAATGATAAAAAGAAACATTAAAAAGGTATGTTTAGAAAAATACAAACTAAAAGTAATACCATTTTCTTGTTTTCTTTCTTACTTTTTTTAAGCAAAGAATGAGCTGCAGTATTTTTTACTAGGTCCACTTTTGACATACTTATGTACTTAATACACTTTACATAGTTTTAAGTGAGCTGGCCCAATATCCACCCCAAAATGAAATTGTTCATAGGCAAGTGAAGACCTTTGCAACACCTGCAACTGGTAGCACTAAACAGAATCAGATTAAATAAAGAAGAGAATGATTAACAGTCTGAAGAAAATTGGCTCAGTGTTGATCATCTCCCTCTAAGAAAGTGTAGACAAACAAGAGGGGTTTCACAGAAAAGCAAAGTAAATGGTCAGGGACTTTTAGGAAGCAATTCTCATGGAAAAAAAAGTGTTAATAAGATCAAGATTGCTTTTCTTTTTCTTTTTTTTTTTCTTTTTTAGAAGGGGAAATAATAGTAAATGTATGTTGGAGTTGAGCTAATAATATGAAAAATAACATTGATCTTCAGAATTTTTGATCATAATGAATTTCAAAAATTTTTGGAAGACTGTGAAGATGTGCACATCAAGGCTTGTCCTAATCTCTACTGTTAGAAATAGATATTGATCAAGTGTTACTGCACATAGGTATGATAAGGGCTTCTTGTTTCTGAAGCATCTGTTACTGTTAGGAACAAGATACAGAGCCAACTAACAATTTGTGTAGTAACAGACTTGAACTTCCTTCTGATTATGATAAGCTTAAATCAGTCCGTGGCTCACTGCTGTCTCCAAACCAAGAATATCAATCTGTGAGCATTTTCAGTATCTGTAGTTTTGCATCCCTTGTTCATAAAAATAAATCTGTTCCATTGGATAATCTTAGTTTCAGTCTTTCTGCTTCTCCAAGGAATTAATCTTGCTGTCCAAAGGATCCCTTTAGAACTGAGCTGATTTTTCTGTTGTTGTTGTTTAGTAGCTCAGTGCAATGAACTTGAAATGAAGCAGTGGCCATGAGTATTTTGAAGACTTCATTACTCTCGATGTTAAGTTCCTCAGCAGTGGGATCAGTGGATATTCAGGTTTTAACTTGCATTGTAAAATGCCTTATGGGCTTTGTATTATAGTAGGAAATAATATTCGTGTATCAGTGGATATTCTGGTTTTTAACTTGCATTTTTAAATGCCTCATGGGCTTTCTATTGTAGTAGGAAATAATATTCGTGTATTGTTGTTCCCTATGAAAGAAAAAAAAAGGAAAAAAGAATTACCAACTTTTTAAATTTTAAAGTTGCAGTTTTCCCCTTGCTCACATGCTGGGAACTCCCCTGGCAAAGGCAGTAAACCCCGAAGGTCCATCTATTGCCTGCTCAACAGGCCTGCACAGAAAACTGACGTCTGAGGTTCCTGCCCTTGGAGGCTCGGAGCTTGTTTGATCACACCTACATGCAGTTGTTTCTGAAGTGCATCAGCTCCCCACTATGCCAGTGGAAACAGAGGAGGGCAATTCCAGATGGAAATTCATCTTGCTGATTTCCCTGAGGAAATTGCCCATTTCTTTTGTTGTGTGTAGAGACAGTTTATGGTAATTTTGGTGTAATTATGTTCACCTAATTATAGATCACTGCAGGCGTTTGTAGAGTCTGGTTGGTGTGGCATATACGAAAGCAGCTGCTTTAGGGTGAGGTTAATCCTGTCTAAAAATGCTTATTTCTCCCCATTTACTGTAAGGGAAGCCTGTGCAACTACCTCTTAAGTAAATGTCTCAGTTTTCTTTGTAGGAGAATAATTAGGTCATCAGCATTTTCTGTGATGAAGGGTTTAGTCTAAATTCTTCTCATAAGGGCTGCTCCACTTGGCCTAAACAATTAAGATCCACCAACTAAAAAAAAAGAACGTTAATGAACGTTGATATAAAAAAACAGAAGGAAAATTTAATTGTCACAGTTGATTAGCCATGCAACTGAGGAACGTGAGTTCTGGATTCAGGAAGTGCTGAGCAAAAAGGTACAACAAGGACTGCAAGTCAAAACTGTCATCACAGATAAATGCCCTAAAACCAAGCCTTGCGCTGAATCTGTCTCTTACCCAGCAAAATGGAAATGATGAACAATTTAAAGTTGCCTGCAGGGCCCCTGGAATAGTTTAGACTTGTGCTTGGCAAACTGTGTTAGTTGGGCTGAACCTGGATGCGTTTGAATCACCTTCTGCAGAAGAAGGATTTGAATGCAGATCTCCGAACACATTTCTGAGCACATTCCTTAAAAGCAGAAAGGCAGAGAAGTACCACTGGGGAAACAGTCCCCACTCATCTCCTTCAGCAGTGTTTTGAGGGAGAGTACTCATTTCTCCCTGACTCCTGAAGGACGTGGCTCATGCTTCTACCTGCAAAGGTTGCACCGGGTGCCACCGTGCCTGAGTGAGGTTCCTGCATGTTGTAGAGCGCAGGTTGGTGTTTGAGGTAGGGGTTTCCTGTTCCTTACTTTGTGGACTTTCACATGCAGCATACCTATTGCAACTCCCTTCTTTTTTGTGCAATCCAACTCTTCTCAGCATTGCCATCAGCCTCTCTCAGTACTGTGGATTCTCTCTGGGAAAAGGGAAAAATCTGTGTGTTGCTTAGTTCCTTTAGTGCCCTTTCCAGCCCTGTTCCTGTATGACCAGACCTCTTGAACCACAAAGGACAGGCCTTCTGTCAGCTCAGGAAAGCATTTGAGTCTCAGAAGGTTATTAAAATAAATGGAAATAGAGTATACGTATGTGCAAATGACTTTTTCACAGAGCAAAAGACAGCTCCAAATCTGTTCCTTCCTTATATTCTTTTCATTACTTAGTGTGCTCCCTGTGTGAGATCTGTTTCATCTTTCAGGCACACAGTCTACCCTCAAAGTAAATCATAGAGGACACTGTATTCTATGCAATAGTGCTGATGCTATAGCTAAAAAAAAAAAAAAGTGTAAACCCAGACACTTCCAACGCACCAATGCACTTGACAAAAAAATAGCATAATTTTATTCTGTTCTGCCTAGAATGTGCTTGATACTAAGACCTTACAATTATATAGAATTTTTCATTTTGAACAATCTATATGTGGTCTGTAAAGAGACAATTAGTTCATGTGCCGCTTTCAAACAAGCAAAGAACAGTGAGAGAGTAGGAATCACCTGATCAGAACCAAACTCCTCCAGACACTGGAATGAATTCCTTACTTACAACTTCTTGCTGATTTTTGACCTTTGTTTAATCTTAATGAACGGACTCATAAAGTAGCACATTGGTTTTAAATGCTTCCACTGTGCTTTTTTGATTAGCCAGTTTGCCATGTGAATGAGGGTACTTTTATAAGCAGACATTGCCATTGAATTTTTTAATGCTAAATTTTATCACAACACAAATGTGCATGCTATTGTCACACAGATGTTAAATTAGATACTTTCATTTATTGATGGAATGAACTAAACAGTAAGGGAACCTAGGAAGAATCAAGGATAACACTAAAGATGAAGCTAAAAATTTCAGATACTTTAGTAATTGAATAAAGTAAATTTTAAGTTACATATTTTTTAAATTGACAAGCTTCTTTTTTTAAGAATTATCCTACTAAATTTTTTATGTATTTCCAAAAGTAATTGCGATCTGTTATACTTCGATGTGTGAAGTATGCAATTACCAATTAATATGCAGCTATGAAATTTAGGTAAAAATCAGGTAATGTCTAATATGTATGCTGTCTCTATTTCACTTCCCTTTGAAACATCTAGATTAGTGACAGCCAGGAGTTCATTGGACTGAGTGAACTCCAAAAGCAACCCCATTTTTTGATGTCTGGAAAGAATTACTTTAATTTTTAAATTACATTTTTCTTATTAATAAGCTTTGATAATACATGCACCATAAGAAAAAAAATCGTTCTTTTAGAGTGCCTTGTTGAAGCTTCTATATGTTTTCTGTATAACCTGAATGGAAAAAAAAGAAGGGAAAATAAATGGATTCTGTCTAGAAGCATTTATAATTTGTGATTTACTGGTTTTATCAGAAATCATTGTAATTATGGTGTTGTTTGTAACAGAACATGGAAAAATATCTCTTCATTAGCTGGCGCTTGTTTCAAGCTGTGCAGACTCTGGTAAATGTAGTTTACAATGAACCACCTATGAACCATCATATTTTGCTAGTGAGTGTTATGAGGCTGTACAGGAAAAAAAGCCCCAAATAATTTTTCTCAGGTGTTTTGGGACCTGTCAGGGTAAACATTTTGATATTTATAACACAGACCCTGTAACTTCCTGAGCCGCGCTGAAAGGCACAATTGGCTGTCCAGTGGGTTAAAACTATGTTAATTTTTATTACCTTTTGGAAAAGTGCTTTGCAAAGACTCATTCTTCTGCTCTGAACAAAAATGACTGTTTTTTACTTTATTCAAATGGAAATTTAGAACATAAAAAGCCGATTAAACTTAACTCTAAATAATGTGTGTATAGTTAAGACCTGAGCATTTGCTGTGTGCAATTTTTTTTTCTCTCTCTAAAGAACAATGATAAAATGTTGGCCTGTGACTTGGATTAGAGGACACATGAGTCACCAGCATGCCATGAGAATATCTAGTTGTCATATCAAATTTATCATTTGTGTTAGCAGACTTGTTTAAGTAGAAATAATTATTTCACATTGGACTTCAGACAATTAGGTCAAAACTTTATTTAAAAATGGAGAAAAGATAAGCTGCCATTCTATTTTATTATAGCATTAGTGCCCACAGTAGTGTTTCGGTCTTACCTGAAACTTCTGTCTTGGTGAGAGATGACACTGTTCTCTAAATGAATTTATGAGTAAAGAAGAAATTAGCAGATTCTTAGGCAAACAAGTAGCTTAAGAATATGTATAATGTGGAAAATATAAATATTCTTATAATGGATCATTAGAGTTTATTCACTGACCTAAAAGCACAGACATCTCAGTTTGGGTGAACTCATTGCAAGCAGAATTATAACTCTACTGGTGTTTGAACACTTCTAAGCGAGTATATTCTTTTTATCCAGGGACAGTATGCCTCTCCAAGCTGTTTCTTGCAATTTCTAAATAGCTTAGATATAATAGCTTCTAGATTTTGTAGTTCTTATGATTCCTGAAACAAAGGCTATAAGTAAAAACTAAAAAAAAACCCCACACCATAAAGCCAAAACACCCCACAAAAACAAAGACACAAAACCAAAACCTGACAGCAAGCAGAAGAACATTAAAATAGACTAAACACACCATTTTGCAATGGAACAACTACAACTGGTATGTGGAATAACTGTTACTTCAGCATTTGAATGTGGTTGTTCCCAGTACAGCTCCCAGTATAGTTTCTAGGAAGGCAGCAAAGACCTGTTCCTCTGGATCAGACCTTTTCTTGCACAAATTGTCCTTTTCTGCATTGACTTTGTGCCTGCATGGGGTGCCTGGGGCAGCCAGCACCCTGCAGTAGGAGCTGTGGACCTGGCTGGGGAAGAAGGGCAGCCATGAGTTTGTCTTTGCAGCACCCAAACTGATTCCAGTTTATTAGCCCTAATAAAGGAGTCTTTAGCATTGTCTCTTATAGCCACCTTGGAAGCCCTTTGACTCAGATACCGAGGTAAAACTGAAACCATCTCCTTAGGAGAGCTAAAGGACTGCCATCCAGAACCAAGAATAAACTGCTTAGCCAATACCAGCTTTTAGCTTCTCTGAGCAGCTGCTGAGATCTTAAGTAATTACATAGCTCTGCAAAAGACTGCAGTTTCAATGTGTTGTGAGGGGGAGTCTGTATTCAGTTCATTTACCCTGAACAGCTATTCCGCAGCTGAGATATGAAGCTATCCCTTGTCTTTGTGTCTCTGTTTAACATATAATTATGGTTTCTTAATTGCATTTTAATACCATCTGATTTTTAATTCTACATACGCCCTCTAGGTAGACTTTAATTCATGCACAAGATGAATGTATATTTTTATTTTACCATTTTTACAAATAGGTAATTTTGTTTGCTTTTTAGTTACAAAATGTATTTTAAATTATTTAAAAATGCCTAGATCAATTTTTCTCATATGTTTCGGCATTGTAATTAAAACTGTCTAATTCCGAAGAAAAAATTACAGATTCTTATGACTACATGGCAGGTCATCTAGTGGTAAAAAATCATGATTAAAAATCTCGTCTTGAAAGTTATCTGCTTCTGCACAATGTACTGCTACCAAAACAATTCACAGAAAGTTTCTTAAATCTTAAAAAATGGTGAGAGCCAATCCTCGTTGATTTCTTGTGAAAATGTCTGGGAAAAGCCTCTTCTTGCAGGCTCGGTGCTGTACTGCCCGGTCATGTTGCCAGTTTGGGAATAGCCCACAGTACCTATATTGGCTTTTTCTTTTTGAAAGGTGCATTACCCATATTTGCCAGTTCCTGTTACCTACTTATGCATCACCTGTGCCGTTTGGTTGACTTTAGTGGAATCACTTTTGATGAAGAGTGGACAGAGTGGCTGTCCTGGGTGCAAACTGTGAGAGTTCATGGCTCTTTGTGCTAGAATTCGAATGACACTTTTCCAGCTCTGCACAAACTTTAGAAAATACAATATTGTCAGCAGGAGTGAGGAATCCTATCAAGAGGACCTTCCTTCCAGGAAAAAATCACTGGTAGAAATGTGGGCAAGCAGAAAGCTTGCTGCTTCTTCTTAGTGACAGAATGATGGTGAGGAATGTGTGTTGCCTTGCATTGGGAGGCAATTAATTGTGTAAATGGAGCCCTGGAATAAAATTAGCCTGTTGGTAATGTGTTGGGGACAAAGCAAGGAAGGGAAGTCACTCATAAACAGGTGATTGAAGTAGAAGGTCTTCAAGGTGCAACATGAGAAGTTACTGAAAAATCTCAGTAGGCCTGTCTTCCTTTTGCAAGACCAAGCTGGATTAGATTTTTTTATTTTCATATTCATTAAAGGCTTAAAGTAGTTGCAGGTTGAGAACCGTAATGTTCACGTTTTAGGCCCCTGATCTCAAGAGGAGAGTCTGAGGACAAAGTTGAGAAACCAAGTTATGTAAGAAAGATGTTTAAGAAGGAAGTGTAAGAAGGAAGAACTTCTTCAAGTGGTCATTATTTTAACCCCTGAAATGCAAAAGATGAAGGCGTGGATTAGGTACACCTGAGCATGGAGGTTTTGTTCTCATCTAATTTCTAGTTTTAGATGTAGTTTGGTCAGAATCCCAGAGTCCTCTGCTCAGCCATAGCCACACTGGTCATCAAACAAATGCATGTGCCTGAGGAATTTTCAAACCACGAAGCCAGAAATCCCTTTTGGTTTTTTTTTTTTAACCTAAAGTGCACCACACTGAGGTATGTTACATCTTTTTCTTGGATTGGGCTCAAAGCTCATCAGATGTAGTTACTAAGAGAACAAGGACCTGTACACGGTTTGACGTTGTCCTTTGTAGTGTGAGATACAGTGTGAGGTGCCCACGTTCTCCTGGTAGTACCAGCTGGAAAAAGGGACAAGGAGAAGGGTCAAGTGATGTTAGCATGAATCAGTCAGAAGTGGAATAGCTCCATTCACAGGACTCTGTGTTTTATGCATTAATGCATGGTCTCACATACTTCTGTCTGACTTGGAAATTCTTTGCAAGTAGTCACTCATTTTTTGACAATTTAAGGAAGTTACCATTGTTTTGTTCTTGTGCTTAAAAATTAAGATATTTTTGTAAGGCATTCAGTTAAAAATGCTTCCTGTGTTAAGTACTTGCCGAAAGAAAGGATTATAATGTAGTTAAAGCGTTGGACAGGTCATGCTGTGGGGCCATAAATATAAGGGATATAAATAAAAAGGCTAATATAAAAGATATAGCTGTTGTGGGTGTTTGACTGCTCAGAAAGTAGAAAGCAAAAACAAATCAGGCGAGGATCTTAGTACATCTTCAACAGGTTTTCTGTGTGCTGATATGTACAGTAATCTGAATAGGTCTTCCTAGTGCAGCAGACCATGAAGTGAAGTTGTTCCTATTAACTTAAACTGGGTCATCTAACTCACCATACTCCTGCCAGAAGCACACTGCAATAATCATAGATCCATAGAATGGTTTGGGTTGGAAGGGAACATAAAGATCATCTCATTCCAATCCCCCTGCCATGGGTAGGGACACTTTTCACTAGACCAGGTTGCTCAAAGCCCCATCCAACCTGGCCTTGAACACTCCTCAGAGATGGGGAATCCACAACTTCTCTGGGCAACCTGTGCCAGTGCCTCACCACCCTGACAGCAAAGATTTTCTTCCTCATCTCTAATCTATACCTACCCTCTTCCTGGAGCCTTCTCTCCTCCAGGCTGAACAGCCCCAACTCTCCGAGCCTGTTCTCATAGCAGAGGTGCTCCAGCCCTCGGATCATCTTTATGACCATCCACTGGACTCGTTTCAGCAGGTCCATGTCCTCCTTATACTGGAGGCCCCTGAGCCACGTGCGGCTCTGAAAATAGTTTTGCAATAAAGGAAATATGCTTGAGTCATACATGGGTCACTACAGAAACGTTTTTTAAAAATGTTACCAGCTAATGGTAGCAGTGCAGAACACCTTGATTTGAAAGTAATTCTTTCTGCCAGAAACTTCTGTAGAAAAAAAGCTGGGTTTAAGCTTTGAAGAAGAGGTTAGAAGTTAAGGAACTGGAGAGATGACTTACTAGAACTCATACATATTTTATTTCTTTTAATACCTCACTTTTCACCCCAGCAGAACGGCTTCTAATGGATTCTCAAGTCTCTAGAGACGATTTTTAAGATTATTTTTTGATAGAATAAAGTGCATCCATATGTCTGTTTTACTGAATGTTCCTAGTGCTCTCTGGAAAACAGCACTTCTGTTGACAGCAATACTTTTTTGCCATATGTTTTTTTTTCAATTAAACCTTTTGGAAGACCAGTCCATACAGATTTAGCTTTAAATTCTGATTCTGCTTGTACTGCTATATAATGTGCAGATTTGACATTTCAATAAATGCCTGAAAAGAGTGAATTAAAAGGTCCTAGTTTCTGTGTCACTTGACCACTTTTGTGTCCTTAGTCAGGTAAGGAATGAAAGTGATATTCTTAGTACAAGAAAAACTTTATAAGCTTATTCACTTCTCATATGGTATTGTAAAACAAAGTTTAAAATGAAGCTTGATGGATACTTTAGCAAATTTTTGTTGATAGTTTGGTAGGACGTTAACTGTCCCAGCATGAAATCTATTTAGGAATTATGCCAAAATGTTTGGGATGGACAGACATGCATGGACAGGAAGGAGTGACAAGGCTGTTGGTGGAAGGTTTGCAAGTGGACTGCTGACAGTCTTATGAGACGCTGTGTTGTAAATGCTAGTGTCGTGTTTTCCCACATCAGTCTAGGATAATTTTTTTTTTCCTCTTTCTCCTTTATGATTCTACTTTGCTTTTTCCCCTCTCTAAAAGCATGTCTACATTGTTAGTCACTGTATTAACTGCGGAGGGAGACCAAATGACTAGTTCAGACTGGATGTCTGACTGTTACATAGCTGAAGATAAATCATATTTGTTCTATGGTATCATTTAATTTATCCCCAGTAAGTGAGGAATGGAAAATGAGTGGAGCTGTGAGAGTCATGAATCCTTCAGCTTCAATGGTTTGGGTGCTTTCAACTTTAATTTTCCTGTTCCAATATCTGTAGCATTAATTCCCTGACAATTCAAAACAGCATCAGGGAGGCCTTTAAGAATTAAAATCTGAAAGCAAATGAATGCAAGAAGTGTATGATGGTGAAAATGGATGAGGAGTAAGGACCTCTGTAAGAATTTTGAGTAGCCCAGTTGGTGCCCCAGGGTACCCGAGGGCAGCCAGGCAGGGCCAGCTCTCTGCCTCTGTGGCCTGTTTGGAGTTTTCAAGTTCAGAAGATCAGACACAGGTATTTTCTTTCGCACAAAAAATAAAAGTGCCTTCAGTTTTGCAGCTGACCTAAAGGGATTTTGAGGGGAGTCTGAAATTTATACCCTTGCAGATACTAGAGACACATACAGTTCTGTTTCATCGTATTAATAGAGAAGTGAAAGATGAGACGTATAGGAGGTGGGGACAAAAGCAAATGGATAACAAGTTAAATATAAAGAATTTGGCTTAGGGGCATTCCTTTTCTCTGTCACTGTAACTCCCTTGTTTTATAAGTGTAGTATTTTTATTCAGGATTATGCAGTGTAAGAGCTACAATGCTGCCTTGTGTTGGGAGAAAAGAGTACAGAGAGAAGCAAATCAATTGATAAGAATGAGTGCTAACAGCATAATACCTCTACTTTCATCCAGTTGAATCTACAAGACTGTACAGCAATTTTTTCCTTGAAAACCAAAGACTTTATTTCTGTAATTATGGTAAAAATCCTATTGGAAGCAATCCTAAGGATTTTGCAAGACTCATCAACACATTTTTAATAGCCCTTCTCTAACAGTGCAACAATTTGATTTTTGTTAAAGTGTAGCATGCTGTGGCTAAAACCGACTGATGTGAAAACACCGCTGAGGTTTTTTCTGCAAAGACGTTTGTGTGCAGATCACAAGTGATGAAGCCCAGCAGCAGATTAGCTGTGAAATCTGATCTTACTCATTTTCTGTAGGTATGTTGAATTAGAATTTCCAAACACAGTGAATTTAGCAGTTGGCTGGTCCAGAATGCGACTTCGTAAACATTCTGGTTTTATAAATGGGTTTCAAACGGTGGTTCCAAAGGCAGAGGCTGCTGAATGATCCTCTCAGACTGCACCTCAGCAGGACCTTACTAGCCAGCCCAGGAGGCGTGTACTTAAACTGATTCCAGTCTCTGAGTGGGAGGACAGCATTATTCGAATTGACCTTTGGCACGTAAAATCCAAGTAGGTTTTTTGACCACCTAATAAACATTGGAAAGAGAACAAGGCTTTATTTTAAATGTGCATATACTTTACGAGATACTTCAGCTTTCTGGTGCATCTAACATTTTTAAGGTAGCCTAAATATTGATTAAAGAGCTCTACTGAGCTTTTTATAGGCTTTTATCACCTGTTAGATGTTCGCGTTCTTCAAGAGAAAAGTCAATCATATTACTGTGAGGTAAGAGAAGTTCCACCACTTCTCAGCTCCTCCCTTCCACCTCTAATGCACTCGACAGCAGTGAATCTGGTGTCTGTAATGAATCTGACTCTTCCAGGAAACCCTGGTTAAACAATTGTTTTCAAACTCTGATGCCAGCTGCAGCACCACAATATGTGAAATCCTACTTTTCAGAAGCCTGGTACACATTTCACTGATACTCTGTATCTTTTAATGAAAATATACTGTAAAGGAATATTTTATTTCAAGAAAAGCATCTTCCAAAATAATTTTTGAAGGAATATATGACATTGGAATAAATGGGCAACTGTTACCAAATAAAAATACCATTTACATACAACCGTAAATTTCTTTTAAAATAAATCTTGTTACGTTTTTAGTTAGTTAAAGTGAGGAAGCCATATTTACTCTTTCCTTCTTGAGACTTTTAAATGTAACAGCTGGAAATGAAATTCGGTACTTCCTCTCTTAGGCATACCAGCACTGGAAACAAACAAACAAAAACTCCTTGTTGAGAAAGAGGCTCAAAAAGTCGTAAAACATCTGTCTCTCTTACAAGCTTTTTCTAAGGGAATGACAGTTCATATTTCTTGGAGAAAGGACCTGTCAAAATGCCTGTCTTTAAAATGCAGAAAATTATTTTCAGCAAAGAGCATTTTGTGTTGTATCTAGTTTGGAATGTAAAAATTAACATACCAGTCACAAAGGATTGAACCTGTTTATGAAGATAGGGGCAAAAATCGATTAATTTCCAAAGCACTGAAACTCCTGGAGGGTGGAGGAAGGCATCTTGAGGCCTTGAGTGATGAAAACTTCTAACCACAATGCTTACATGCAAGACAAGCTTACACAGCTATACAAAAAAGGCTAGAGTATCATGAATTTTTCATGTCCTGTTTTGCCATAGGAATCAGTTCAGAGAAGTGGAATTTTAGTTGGCCAGGTCAGCAGTGTTTCAGATGCAGGAAGACATCAGAGCACCCATTTATCCTAGAAGAGCTTGGTTATGAAAAAGGTCTTAGTTATGGAAAAGGCATGAGTGATGTACCATACCCATCATTACAGAAATGTGCCATAGTTTAGGGCCTGATCTAGGGGAAGTAGAGAAAGCTTATTGTTACTGTAAGCTGAGAGAATTTGAGAGAAAACAAAGAATTATCATGTTGGATAATCAATGATCTGCTCTGTGGACACTGACTGCTATATCTTCCATTTTTGAGGGACTTATATCTGCAGAAAAAAACAATGTGAAAATGAAATTATACTTTATTTGAAGAATCATGTTAAGTAGAATGACTAATATGATCCCATCAAGCAAACTGGTGTCCTGTCTTCTGTGGTGTGCCAGT
The DNA here is from genome assembly GCA_013398855.1 of Mohoua ochrocephala. Lineage (NCBI taxonomy): Eukaryota > Metazoa > Chordata > Aves > Passeriformes > Acanthizidae > Mohoua > Mohoua ochrocephala. The sequence goes on from VZTA01027045.1 coordinate 69,165, forward strand.
AGGGGTTTGGAAATTTCAACATGTGTCTTGTGTTCATCAGAATAATCTTCTCATTATTTTGTCCTGCTCATCAGCAGTACATTCTTTCCTCTGTAAGTGAAGCAGCTATTTAGCCATCAAGAGAGAGCTTTGGGGAGACAGAGGGGCAAGCAACCTAGCTGCAATAACATTTGCCTTAGCTAAAGGAGCGGTGCAAAGAACATCCCTAGAGTGCAAGAAGAATGTTAATGTCAGACAATTAAGCCTTCAGAAGCAGTGAAATGCCAGTTAATATGTCATTATTAACTAATGAATAGTGTTAAATGTCCCTTGTGCCCAGGTATCTCCTGATATCCCTTAATGGTATGATTGCTTACAGTTTATGACTTCATATTGTAGAACAGCACGTATTCTTCTTCTGTGGCATCAGACGTCTGTTAATAAACATGGGCAATAACAGAAGAATTGTTAATAATAAAAAGGAGATAATTTTCTATTAGCCTTCCTATATGTGTACAATTGAAAGTGAGAAAGACTTGAAATATTTTTGTTCTCATTTTAAATTTGTTGAAATATCTACTAGAGAAAAAAACCCAAACAAACAAATGAGGGGTGGGGAATCTCAGCGATCAGCACACCTGAAAACACCTATTTTCTCATCAAATTGCAGTTTCTTATTTTCCTAAATTTCAAAGATTTAAGAAAACATTTTTTTCAGTAATAACAATAAATGTGAATCTACCATAGCATCTTTGTGCTGTAAAATTCAGAGTTTGTTTTGCATCATAAGCCACTTCACCATTTAGGGATATCAGTACCTATAAACTTTAGGCAAGTAGATGAAAATTATGAAAATATATGAGTAAATGCAAATTAGAGTTTTTAGAGATATTTGTGCAGAAAAGTGCAAGTTCCGTTTTCATACAGGAAATACTGATTAAGACTTTATTGTTATTTCTTGCAGGCATTTTTCTGTTTGTTTTAACATACTCCAGCTTTTCTCCTTCAATTTTATCTTGCAATGCCAAAGTTATTTAGGCCCAAAAAAATATATAGATGTTCACCTCCTATTTTAGTGATTGACTTTGAAATCATAGTAAATACCTTTGTCTTTTCAAATAGCCCTTAGAGCATATTTCTTACTGGTCACCTGTGCCTTTGAATGGTACGATTGATGGTGTTAATAAAATAGTTCTTATTCTTGTATTGTAACTTTCCTATTTCTCCTGAATAGTTGTGTTGAATCCTTTCTTTTTCTGTGTCCTATGACAGCCTATTTCATTACCATTAAAAGCTTTCTTGTTCTGATACTGAAATACTCTTAAATACACAGGGTTCTATGGGCACTGTGAAGAAATGAGAGGCTTTTCAGAAGAGCCAAGAGCTTATTTCAGCTGCTTTCTCTAAAGAGATATCAAATTTTTTTCAGTTCCAGTGGTGGTACAGTCATGGATGCTCTGTGGCTCTTGGTGAGGCAGTGAGGGTCTGTGTCTAGCTCTGCCCTCATCTTTATATGTGATGTAGACAAATTAGAAATCAGTTCCAGGGAAAAACATCTAAGAGATATAAAACCAGAGAAACTCGTTCCCTCAGTTTGTTTAGCTCAACCTTAACAGGAAAAAAAGAAAAAAAAAAGAAGTAAAAGAAAAGGAAAAGGAGGAAGGAGAAAGAAAGTGATTTGACTTGCAACATAAACTTTTTTTCATGGAGCAGTTACGCTATTTCATTGTTCAAGGGAAAGAGGAGTACGCTAGCCAAGGACTGGAAACAGGACTCAGAGACATTCAGATTATAATTAAGGCATACATTTTTCGGAGTAAGGCCAACAAAATCACCAAAGAAAGCGGGGAAGGTCTCCAGCTTTTCTCATCTCCAAACATGTAGACATTTCTGGAAACGGCTGTGGCAACAAGAACTAAAAGGCTTAGTACAGGGGTCACTGTACTGGTTGAAATAGCACATCCTGCAACATGTGGGAGGTCAGACTAAAGGATCTAAAGGTTTTTTCTGACCTTGAACATCAAGCATTAGTATCTGTAATTTTGAAATACAACTGCATACCTTTGCTTATGTTTGGAGTGGTTTTTGATCTTTCCAAATCTGCAGCCATCAAATGACAGATCTGACTTCTCTGTGTTATGCTTTTAAATTCCTCACATTGGTGATGCAGAAATTCAGAAAATGTAATTTGCCTTAAAACAGAAAAGAAGTAATCTTAAAACTGTCTCATGCTCAGTTCCATGTTTAGAGACATAAATATTGCTCAGTGACATTTTTCTAACCCAATCATTGTTTCAGTAGCCTTTGGCAGCCTGGCTGGTTTGAATCTGAAACTCTGAATAAATTATTTATAATATCCAGCATTTTTCTTGTTTGTGGTGTGGCAGTTGGCTGCTATCCCAAAATGGATCCTTTTTCCCTTTGTGGTATTCTATTTTTGGCACAGATTAATACAGGGAATAATGATGATGATGATGATGATGATGATGATGATGGAAGTAGCAATAATATTGGGTACTAGTAAATAAAATAGCAATAGTATTGAGTACTATTGAAAGTAGTAATAGTAATGAGTATCTTTTGGGGTACTTGTTAGGGCAACAGATAACTGTTCTGCTTGCAGAACAGAAGCAAAAACAGGACACATAGCATAAGTTAGTATAGCTTGAAAGGAAAGAATTTATAGCATGAAAAACATATTTGCAATGAGAAATTAATTTTATACTTGAGTTCATCCTGCAGATCAGTATCACAAGGTGCAGGCTGGATTCATTTCGGTTGAGAATTAACCAGAAAGGGGCCAGCTCTGAGAGGCCCATCGTGAGTCCATGGGATTAGACTAGTTGATACTTTTTAGGAGATGCTATGGTGCTGGCAGCATCCTCAGAAGTTAGCTTTCCTCTTGGTTTTCCTTGATGTATGGCATTCCTTTGTTGTTGAAATATTTCCAACCAAAAAAAGTTGATATCTTCATACACTGACTATTCCCTTTCTGAATAAGGGCATCTGCCAGCTCTTCTTTGACAACTGGTGAATTAGTACATCTTTTATGTGTTCCTTAAGAACAAAACCCAGAACCCCTTTTCATGGTGTCTTTGGTCTTTTACTGATTGAAAGATGCCTCCAGACTGCAGTACAGGACAGACTGCTCTACTCAATTTTCTTTGAAACGTCTCTCCTCCATTTGTTTAATTAAAGCACCAAAAATCAGATGCCTTTGTGGAATACCTCTGAATTCACCTCAGGAATAAGATCATAGCTTCAGCTGAAGTCAGTCTCTAAACAGCCAGCCATGGATGCTCTGCTCCAAGCTTCAATCGATATCACAGATTCATAACTTTTTGAAACGTTATGGTTTCTTTCTTTTTGCTGGGACAAACATGATTTTCACTTCCCTCACTGTCTCAGTTAAAACAAGAGAGTTCCTCAGCTCTAGATGTTCCCCCTCAGGAGTTCACTATTTTGATGTAGAAACTAGATCTGAATCTCAGTTAAACTGACATGCTGACACCATTGCAACTTGTTATTTGTGCAAAAGAAATCTCATCATTAGCAGGGGGTCTAAATTATTTTTTGTTTATAATATTCTTTGACTGCAAGGGAAAATATTTTTCCCCTCGGTATTATAGAGTCTGAAAGTCCTTAGGGTGGTTGGCTCGTGCTATACTGATACAGACACGTATGGATATTTCCTTTTTTATGAGGTATTTCTTTAGATCTGACATCTCTTGCAAGAAAGAGGTGTAAAGACAGATGCATTAGGTTCATGCAGATATGTACAGGCCCAATGCTTGCTTGTTTGGGACACCAAGAGCCTTGGTCCTGTGGAGTTCACTTCCTCTGAGGACTCAGCGTGGCTGGCAGGGCCAGTAGGACCTGCTGTCTATTAAGACTGATCCCCAAGCTGCATAATTTTTTCAGTTGTCCATGCAGTTTCTGAGACCTTCACATAGAGTAAGTCCAATGCAGTCTTTAAGTTCTTCTATCATGTAAACTAACTTACAGTTTTGGGGCATCACTTGGCAGCTCGAGGAGCCTTCAGAAGCAACCTCAACATTCAAATTGAACCCTTAGCACATTTTAGTCTGAAAGGACTCTTGAAACAAAAAACCTCATTCTTAATGTGCAGCGGATGACATGGTTTATTTATTGCATGAAATATGCATTGCAAAGTCATTGTTTCATCCTGTGCCATCATCCTTTGCCTGTCCTCCTAAAGCAAAAGAGACACTTGCAGAGTCCCTAAATGTAACCATCTGTTTTTTCTGCTATGGCACCTTATCCCCCAAAATCTGAATGCAGACCTACTCTGGCATTAGCATCATTTGAGCTTGTTAGTATAGGATGAGTAAACAATCTAACTTGCACACTAGTGTTCTGCATGTGAGGCCCAAGTTCACCAGTGTTTGTCCCAGAGGCCTCACAGTAGTGTTTCAAAATGGGCAAAGGTAATATAACTCAAGCCAAGTACTGATGTTATTCTGTTTCCTTTCATTCTTCAAGTGTGTAGAAGAGAATACATGAGATGAACAGAAATTTTCTTTACTATAGCTGCACAAGCGTCCAAGAATCTGGCCTTTTATTGTTTTAATTTCCTTTTTTATTGCAGTCTTAGAGAAACAGAAAATTTTTACTAGCTTCCTGATTTAATACCATAAATCTCTCCATTATCTCTGCATGCTAGTTTATTACTGTCAAGCATGTTAAAAATAGAAAAAGGTAAATTGACTGCTGGCATTTCTTATATGGTGTAAAATTTACTTACAGTATATTGGGCCTGTGGCATTAAATGAAGGAAATGGCATTGGGAAAGTACAGATCTATTATTTTATGGGGCGTGCATCAAAATCTCAACAGAGAAAGGCAGGTGAAATTACAGGGACATCCTACTTGATAATGTTCATATTTGAGGCTCTTTTAATGGCTTTGTACCATATGCAGACTGATATTGACCTTAACATGCACAGATAAAGCTGGAAATGTGTAACTATTAATGCACACCTCAGTGGCTTGCCAAATTCTTTATTGTCCCATGATTTTAGCCTTCTAGTTTTCTCTTCCAATTAAGTAACAACTGTGAAAATGTAATAAATTCTGTGCAAAACAACTAAGCATACTCCTGAATTGCAGACTGTATTGATTTCAGTCCAGTAGATCATAGCCATGGGGACAATGTGCCTGAAGGGTAACAAAGAGAACCTACAGCTCTGTCATCTCATTTTTGTCCCCTGATGTGACACCTTTTTGCTTCTGGGGATGCAGAGCGAGCAATTTTAGTCCAGCTGTAATCCTGTGTTTTGTTTTGTGGCTCAGCAAACTGGGGGATTAGAGAAATGCAGCAGCAGCCTCTTCCCCAGAGGTTGAGGGCATCGTGTCTCTGCAGGCAGAGTGCATGATCTTGCTGGAGTACCCACCATCTGCCTGCCTACAGCTCCTGGGAACAGGAGCATTTTATTTCGCTGTTGAAACATATTATGTAAGCACACATATTTTTCACAATCTAATTTTGCACAATGCACAGTGTCTCTTTTGGTCATTTGCATTTTCCAGCAGTGCTAATTAAATCAGCACGAGGGGACTCAGCTAACCAACTGAGACTGTCCCAGAATATAACAGCCTCTTCATGCACCGAGCAGCTGGTTCAGTGCTCCAAGACCAAGTGCTGTCTTTCATGCTAAAGCACCATTCTACACAAAAGGTACCTTTGATGGCATAAAGACATTGCTCTATTGGCTATACATACTGTAATTTTGAAGTGTTTATTGAGTGGCATTACAAGGACTTCAATTTTTTTGTTTTAAAAAATCAGTCCCATTTTTGTAGGTTTTTAAGAACAGGCAAATTTGAAGCTGCATTGTGTTTGCATGCTGGGGATCTACTATTTTTGTCTGACACAGAGACATGGGCTCATGCAGTCTGGCTGTGTCTAGAAGTGAAGAACGGTGTTGCACTGCTTAGAAAACTCTGTCAGCAGTAAGTACATGGCAATCATTTGCTTTGTCATCTACAAATCTGTGTTGTATTTTGTGGTTATTTATTTGCTTTCATTTCATCCTTCTAGCTTCTTTCTGAGACAAGTAGGAAGATTTTTGTTTCCATATGTGTAAAAAAGAGCGACTGTAGGAATTGTATCCTCAGTGGGAGTGATTCAGAGGCAGAATTAGTGTCTGCCCTGCCACATTGCAGCAGCCAGAACACTCAGACTCTGATGGTTCTTTTTTGCCGTGACAACATGTTTATCAGAGACAGACCACCAAACATAACGAGCCAGAGTGTGATCCAGAGCAATAGTTCTCCGAAGTGAAATTTTCTGGTACCTGGAGCTGAGTGCTTTTATGACAAGTATTGTTATATTTAATTAACACCTAAGTAGGGTGTTAATTCCCTTTCTGTGGAATTAACAGTATGGTCTTCTTGTACAGCTCTAAATAGTACATCTATTGCTAGTCTAGTTATTTCTTGTTTGATTTGTTTTTAAGCCTAATAATGATCTGTTCCACTAGTAGAGCAGAATTCGTTCCAGGAGACCTCAGGCACTCCACAGTGTTCACTCTCTTCTGTCTTGACTGAAATTCAGGTTTCTTAGTGTGTAGCACGCATCACCACTTCAGTGTTACCCTGCAAGGGCTGAACAGTGCATCCGCTGGTCCAGTGGCCTCTCAACACGCCGAGGCACTCCCCTGCTCTTGGCTTGGAGAGAGAAGTGCCGCTTGCTCAGTTTCCAGCGTGACTCGGTTTGGTTTTGTGTGCTGAGAAAGTTTCTGACTGTCCTGGTTAACCCGTGTGACAACTGCAAGGTGGTACCACTGTGGGCTGCAAGCTGAGAGGAACATCCCACACAAATGAAATAGAGAGGGCTGTGACACTTACTTGTGCTGAGTGTTGTGTTGTTTATAAAACTGGAGGATACCTTCTCAGCCTCAGGCTTATTTGCATGTTTTGTGTTGACTTAATTTCCCGTTGCTGAAAAAGAGCTGTAAAGCATCCCCCTTTTTAATTTTTCTCAGTGTTTTACTCTTTTTTTGACTTGATATGAATGCCATGACACTTGATTCTGGAAAACAGCATTTTCAGGGAAGGAAACACATTTGGTAATATATATGCAATCCAGCCTCCAACATTATCAATAATTTTGTGAACTCTGAAAAATTCAGATTATCTATTGCAAAATTGAGTTTGCAATTGACAAGTTTCTTGAGTACAAAGTCTGCAAAATGCTGCTGTGCTATTTATCAGAAAGCAAGGAAGTAATGTATTATGGTGGTGATTTTTCATGGCACATTATGAGTTCAGACTGAGATGCTACAAAGACTTTAAAAAACTGGGCTGCCATGATTCAGATACCAACCTAAATCATATTTTTAAACTATTATTAGAACTCATACAATGGTAACCTCTGTGAGCTTGCTTCCCTCATAAATTGTGTATTACTGGGATTCTTTTACCCAGATTAATTTTTCTTTTTACAAAGTGTCAGCACATAATTCACAGCCTATTAATATGGCAATATTATTTCCAGAAGTAAGGAAAATAAGTCTCTATCTCAAGCAATTAAAATTGTGCAGCTATGATTTAAGTAAAATACCTTTCAAATAATTCAAGTCTGGTAAAATTATGCCACTATTCCAATTCAGGCTTTCATATTTTATTTAAATACATGTCAGACCTCAAAGTTCCATCACAGTTGTCTTCCACAAAGAAGATAAAATGAAAAGAGTATTAGAGAGAAAAGAATATTTGTGTCCCTAGCAGATGAACAGTTGTACTGATGTATTAATAGAAAAAGAGTATCAAACAGGACGGTAACTTTTCCATTAAAGGTGAGGAGCAATTTCTGTCTACTTTTGCAAGGAGCTGGCTTTACCCATTGCAAAGCAAGGACAGGAGGATGTTTGTCCACTGGAAGAGAAATTGGAACATCTAAGTTCTGCTTTTTCTTGAATAATAAAACTTGTAACAGGATCTTCTTGAAGACTGACATTTAGCTCCCAGCTAAATGGAGCCTTAGGGGCAGGTGGCCCAGAAGGGAGCTCAGAAAGGACTGCAGGGGCTCTGGATGTGGACAGCAGAGGTGGCTTTTGGTACAAGTAAAACGTGTGTGGCTGCTTCCTGAGGAATATTGCCTGAGCAGGCCCTTCTTCCAGGTGTTCTGGGCATCCACCAGCTGACCCCAAGAGAGGTTGCAGGGTTTCAGTGCTGGGTGACGCCCCCTTAAAGCACTGAGAATTACACTGACGCAGTGAGGCATAATTTGTACCCAGCCAGAACAAACGAGGCTCCCATTATCACCATTATTGTGTATCACAGATTAATGCTGCATTTTTCAGAGAAGTCAATTTGTCTCTCTTTTTCTAATGAACATGTCAGTAAGCAGCACATGGGTGTTTTTTGTTTTCCAAGTATACACATGAAAAAATATTTTGCTATAGTTTGATTAAAAATAAAATTCTTACATCTTTATGACTTTTTTTTTCCCTCGTTAGCTAAATTTGTCTGTTGGATATTTGTGACTAATGTAGATTTTCCCAGAATACCAAACATCTTCCTAGAAATATATCCAACTCAAATAACAATATAAATGTTTTTCTGGAGCTAAAAACAACCTTAGTAGTTTGTTCAAATGTTTTTAGTATATTACATTCAGTCTTTTGGTTAAACTTATTCTGTGAGTTTTCATCTTTATGTGCCATCAGTTTTCAAAGAGGATTTGTCTTTAGAAGAATACCAAAAGTTGTATTATTTCCCTTTTCCAACTGACTTCTTGAAGTCACTTTCTAGAACTTTCCTTGGGAGCTGTATCTGAGAGCTCAGCTACATAACAAACATTGGCATTAGCAAGTTTCATGCTCTGTTGTGACACCCTTTGACCAAATAAAAAGAGACTTCTGTGAGTGGGAGCATCTGAATGCCAGGTAGTATTTGACTGCTAGTAACGACTTCTGTAAATATGTACAAATTTCAAGAGAAAACTATCTGTGCAAATATTGCTGGCTTCTATGACTGCATAGGATGAGTGTGGTTTTTGACATTTTCATTTTATAAATAAAAATATAATCTCTTATGATCTTACGTTTGTCAAAAACATCTGTAAAGATAATTATTTGCCTTGCAGCAAGTCTTGTAGGAACAATATCAGTCTTCTGAATATCTCAGTAGCACTCATTAACATTTGTGTGGAAGTTATCAATCAAATCATTGATAAACTGGAGGCTTCTACAAACAGCTGGTTCATAATTAGCTTTTGTTTTTTTTTTGAATTTACAAAACTAGAGTAAAAGGCAGTTCATTTCCAGACAGGCTTTGTAGAGAGCAGCAGCACCACTTTATTTATGCACCTATTAACTGGAACACCAAATAAAAGATGGGTATTCTGAAAGCAAAGTGCCCCAAACTGTCTTCTCTGTTACAGGAATGACAGCTGGACTTTTTTTTACCAGCCAGTTAAATCATGGCATTTCCCAGAAACATCAGTCTAGAACTGTGATGCGTAGTAACTTAACTGAAGAGAACAAACCAAAGTACCTCTAAATAGCAAAGGTACAAAATGGTTTTACTGGGTAAACGTCCACTTTTTGAAGTTAACTTGGGGTAACTTTGAGATTAGAAAGTTACTTTGAGATTAGAAATGCTGCTAGCAGGCTTTGGAAGGTGCTGCAGCTGGCTTTGCAATGGAAGACTGTTTCTGTAGCTGACAGAGACTAAAATATTATAGTTTATGACTTAAACGTTTTCATGAAGGACTTTCAAAACTGTATTACAGAAGCTGCAGAGGAGACTACCACTCCCTGAATGGGGCTCTGAGAGGCCCTGGACCACTCACTGATGAAGATAAGATAAAGTGACTCAGGTCTGGGCTGGGGGAGAAGAATACATTCACAAAGCGCAAGCTTAACATCTCAGGAGTGGAGGCCACAGCCCCAGGGCTATCAGCTGCCAGGCTTTGCACAGACCCTGGCACCAAAGGGTGGGGGGAGAGAGGCTTTGAGTGTATGTTAGAAAAGCCTCTGGTGAGAGGCCCAGTGACTGCTCGTCCTCCCCTGTGCAGAGGAGCCTATCTGAGGGGCCCCTTCACCCCGGGAGAAGCTGCACCCACATGAAGGACAGAGGGGGTGACATGGCCCATCAAAGGCCCCCCACCAAAGGGGTCCCCAGACCCTGCACCAGAGTACCAGAGATGATGCAACAGACCCTCAGTGTTGCAAGGGACAGTGTCAAACTGGCCCCCTGCGAGGTAAGCACGTCGACATTCCCACCTGCCCAAAGCACGTATTAATCCACGGGATTCTAGACTCTTCTGTGTGTGGCGGCGCAGCGTGGCCATGGCCACAGCAGTGACAGGGGACCCTCACCACCAAGAAGACCAGATGGAGGGGAGCAATGAGACGTCATTGGGACCCTGAGAAGGGTGATATGCTTCCACCTAACCCCTGTCACCTCTCCCTGTCCCCCCACTTCCCACGCACACTTCTTTCTCTATTTCTTTTCTTTCTTTCTTTCTTTCTTTCTTTCTTTCTTTCTTTCTTTCTTTCTTTCTTTCTTTCTTTCTTTCTTTCTTTCTTTCCTTCTTTCTTTCCTTCTTTCTTTCCTTCTTTCTTTCCTTCTTTTCTTTCTTTCCTTCTCTTTTCCACTGTTACTATTAAATAAAATACATCAATTTTTTGGCACCAACATCTAACCTCGTTTAGTTTTAATCTCATTTTTGGGTATATTTTGAACCTTCAAGTTCTTTCTGGTTTATACGCAGAGACTTAATTTTCTTTGGTCTTCTGGGCTTAAACCAGATCGTAACGGTAGCCATGAGGAGTGGAGCTCTATATTGTAATAAGAGCCGAAGTTCAGTAATCTGAGGTAAAGTACAAAATGCAGATGTGTTTGGCTCAGTTGATTCTCCTGCTGACACAGCCTCTCTATCATTACAAACCACATTTTTGCTTCCAGCACAGTGCACACTTGTGTCTTCACATTTCAAACAGAGGCTTGAGGCTAGCCACAAAAAACTAAGAAAATAAATCCAGGGCATGATATGCTTTCACAGTGTTCCTAGAATCAGTCTTCCCCCGTGGTGCTGGTCTCATTTGTGGCTGCTCCAGGGTATCCTGTTTATCTGGTCCTCAGACTACCGCAGAAGGTACAACAAAGGCAGGTGTAACACAGTGGTGAATTGAACCCAGGGTGTCCTTAGGCAGTGAGGACTCCTCTATCGCCAGCAACAAAGTGGAAACTTTCTCCACTGTGAAGATCAAAGAGTGTGCAAACCTCAGCCCATCTCTTGGTCTAAGGAGAGCAGGTGGAATATATCATCTGCAGCGATTAGGGAATTACATATTTGTAAAGAGACATACATCCAAATATGAATTCCCATAATGGAGAAAATCATTCATTGGCTAGAATTTATTGCAGGTTTTTTAATACAGTCTGTATGTAGTGCCATCCCCATGCAATTTAACCTGTAAGTCCTACAATCCTGTATTTTAAAATTTTGAATTTAAAATGCTAGGAGGAAGAAATCAAAGGATAAAACTAAGAATGCAAGTCTAAGTGCTATAAATATGATACACGTGTATGATATGTAATAAAAGAGATCGATAAGCCAAAAGGCTAGTAATATAATCCATATCCAAAGAGAAGGACTACAAAATAGCAGGCTATGAAACAGAAGGCCATTTCCCATCAATAAACTAGATCTTAGGATGTTTTTCATCGTATACGGCACACAGAAAAGCACCAAGATCTAATTTTTTCCAAAGTCTTTAGTCTTGAAATTTGTTTAGATCTCCATTAAAGGATCATGGAATAGAATTTATTGGAGTAGCCCCAAATATGAGAGAAATTAATTTTCTCCTTGAGGAGTCTAATTTTCTTGCATGCTTCCCTCTTGGTTCTCCATCACACTTTATCATGCCACACATTCCACAGTCATGCTCATAGATCATAGCTCACCCCTAATGGTTTGAGACTTTGCAGATAAGTCAGATGTCAGACTTGGCTGAAGATAATGGTGAAAGGCAGGCAGAAGTGCAAAAATGATGCACAGTTATAACTAGGAATAGAGAGGCTTTAAAAATAAAATGTGTGATCTTCATCTGATGACTAGGAGTGCAATCCATGCTTCTTATAATTTACTAAAGTTTTGTTTTACTGTTACGGTGATTACATATTTTACATGGAAACCTGAAGGAACATCCCTTGTTGATTATGTCCATTATACCATGACTAGTGAAATACCAACACTCATCTTTATACTACTCTGATTGATAGGTTTGTTGTGAATAATTTCCCTTAAATAATAGGCTTAGCTATAGGCTGTATTTTAATAATGAATCCTTATAAAATCCAACCAAGAGTTTCCATATTACTTGGAATTTTCATATTCTCTCTTAAAAGTGATTTTTCTGGTTAACCGTTGCCAGTTAAAGAAACTATTAAAGTAAATCATCTTATACTGGCTCAAAAGTTTTAAATGCCTGAGATCTTTATTAATCAAGTACTAAAATAAGGCATATTTCATTTGTTTAAGAAGTACCATTTGTACTACAAACAGAAGGAATTCATATGAGTAGTGGTAATCATATTTTTTCTTTAATGAAGGCTTTCTTAAGGATATTTTTTTGAAGTTTGTTACAATAAAATATCACTGAACTTGTGGGAGGGGAAAAAGGAATTGTGGTGCTCTTCTTCTGAGAGGATCATCTGGGGAAAAAACCCGAGGATACAGCAGGAAATTTTGTTTTATGTTTAAAATCTTTTAGGATGTGAGATAGAGGGTGTGTTTCGGAGCCATGGCTGACACGGGCTTTCTCACAGCTGTGCGGTGGCTGTCTCTCACTGCTGCTCAGACTTGCATTGCTGATTTTTGTGCATCAGCCTAAAGTTGTGTGTGTCTGGAGAACAGGACAGGAAGAGGGGGAATTATAGGTCATCTCACATTAGGTTGTATACGACAGAATGAAAAATGATAGAGATGTTTAAATAGAAGTGGTCACGGTGTCACTAAAATGATTGGAATGACTAAGAGGGATTCCATAGGGTAATTTCAGGTATTCTGGATTCTTACTGGACCATTTAAAAAGACATTCAGAAATGAGCAATTAGACCATGTACATAACTTTTTACCTGTGATGACTATGATTTTCTTGATATATCCCCGAGAAAGTCACAAAAAAAATATTCTTGGACTCACCTTCCTGGGTAAAAGACTTTTTTATCTCATTAGAAGAGAAAAGAACAAATAAATCAGATATTCCTGATATAGCTGATTTAAAGAATTTAGGTCATCATTTAGGCTACTTATAGAAAGGTCAATTAGATTATCTATGAATGATGAAGGATAAATTAATCTAGCAGGCACCAAATTGCATGTATTCTACTGAAGAGGTGCAGAAGAAACTTGAGCTGTTGTCAGATGTCCATGGACCCACCCCATGGTGTGGATGTAAAGCTCCAAATACCACCTGAATAAATAGTTTGGATGACACACTCTAGTAGAATAGTCCTGCTGAAGCTGGTGAAAGCCAGGTCATTCAAGGCATTTGATTTTGCCAAATATATGGCTTATGTTTACAGTCAGAAGTGGAAGCTTGTTGAAACCAAAGGGAGAGCCAATCTGGTTCAAGCAGGGCAGTGGAAGAGAGGGGGTAGTTTATGCTGAAAGTTTATGAGCTTGTCTGCTTTCATGGAGTAATGATACTAAGATATTTCCTTTCGTTTCCCCTGATGCAGATCATGTACAGATGCAAATATAGATCTAAAAGTCTTGCTTGCTCATAGATATTTCTAACCAGGAGTATTTATAGAAGTCAGGGAAACTGGAATCTTTTAAATTTTAATCCCAGCAAATAAAATATCTGAGGCAAATTGTTCTCAGATGAGATGCAATTGATTTTACTGTTAAAAAAACCCAAATAATTTACCACACCACATTTTGGGAAGTCAGTTCAATGAAACATTATGATACAAGATGAGGAAATACTACTGGGTGAATACTCAGAAGTGTTTGTTGAAAATTTACACCAATAAAAATTTGTTAAGGGTAAAACAAATTATTTAGAGCTACCATTGCAGGAACAACAAGAGGGACCTTCGTGTTTACAAGTAGTTCTCCATGGAAAATATAATGCAAGTGTAGACTCCAGCTGGAGCATTGATGAGTTACCAAACAGGAAGCTACAAAATAACTGTTACAATATTTAGGACTAGAGAAAATTATAAACCTTTATCCCTGCCATTTTCTTGGAAATGGCAGTTATCTTCAGGTTTGACTCTTCTAATGAGCTACAAACTATTCAGTACTCTTTTGTCTGGGTGTTCTTTATTGTACTTCTTTTCTGATTGGACTTTCCTACTAGATTTTATAAAGACGAGCAAACATGAGAGAAATGCACTAGAACACTGTAAAAAGATATACTTTGCTCATTAAATTCATCAGTATAACATGCAAACAGAGCAGTTTTTAGTTCATCCAAGTGTGTCTTATTTTATAATGTCTAGAATCAGCTTTGGTCATGGTTATGAGTTTTCCATTATGATTGGTAGCTGTACCTAAACCACACATACATTATGCAAGAGATCATTACTGGAAGTATTTAATTCACATCCTATGTTTCTCAGCTAGCAAAGCAAAGGGATTCATTGGAGTGAAATGAAACTGAAACAGACCACAGGCCTCAAGCCAGCAAAAAAACCCCCAAAAACATAAAAGCACTGCATGGCTGCAAGCCAGTGAATGCTCCATCACGCAGTTGTCAGCCTCCTCCTGTGGCAGTGGCCAAAGAACCCTTTAAATTATGGTCTCTGGGTTGGATTCCTAAAGCTTGGGCTGTGTAATACCTCTGACACAGAACAGTGCTTCCTGCTGCTGTCACGTGCAGTGAGCAGGATGGGGCCTGGGGAGCTCCTTCCCTCTGAGCTCCAGCTCGTGAGCCACAGGGCAGCGCCGGGGGATTTGTGGAGTGGCGCGATGGGCACCAGTGGTCCCTGAGCATCCTCCCGAGCTCCTCCACTGTGGGTGGCTTGGCAATAAGAGAAAAGAAGGGGGTTAGATTCATGTCAGGAATTTTTGAACATCTCAGTAATTTTGAATGTTCTACAAGAAGAGAAGATAAAGGGAAGTCGAATTATACAGAAACCAAGTCAGTCACTTGTCTAACTGGGCTGGATAGGACCATTAAAAAGCAGTTACTGGCTGTAAAAATGCTTTCTCTCTGGTTTTTTTTTCCATGAACTTACTGTCAATGTCACAGTTCTTCTTTTCCTCCAAAGTAAACCAAATGATAACATTTTCTGTCTCTCATTTTCAGCCTTTTGGAGGACACAGTCCTATTATTATTGCTCATGTTCTTCTGGATTTATATAGTCTGTAACACAAACTGTAATTCACTGCTGCTGAATCCAGGCTGGTTTACATATTTGCAATTCACTATAGTTTTCTTGCAAAAAGTCTTATGGACCAATAACTGCATAGGCAAGATGTTGTTCTGATTGTACTTCAAAAGGATCAGGCTGCTCCAAAGCTCAGGTACTATAAATACCACAAAAGCATGCCTGGAGTCAATATGCTTTTAAAAAGCATCAGGTAAAACTACAGAACTTTTTAGGGGAGAAAAGCAGAAGAATGACAATTGAAAGGATGAACTAAAAATACTGCATCTGTTTTTCAGGGCTCTAGAACTATTTTATTTTTTTACAATTTCCAGGAGGAAAAATTCATTGTTATACCAGATTCAAAAAAGAAAAAAAAAAAGATACCTTATGCCCAAAGAATTGAAAAACATCAGTTAGTTCAGAAAACAGAATGACTTTTGAAGAAGAAATTTTTTAATTGTACATATGTTGTCTGTACTTAATATGACTGCTCTTTAAAATTGACTAATCTCTACAGTATATACGCAGATATTATGAAAAAAATTATATTGTTTCCATTGTGTTTGGAAGTGGCTAAGTTTTATTTCCTCTGCACCATGGTTTTATTTCTGTTTATTTCTCTAAGAAACTTGCTTTTGAATTGCGTGTAACAAATACAAGGCTGTAGGCATCTCCTCCTGTAAATACACATTTTTATATCCAGTTTGGAATATGCAATTTGCCAAAAATATCAGGTGACTCTTTTTATGAAGTGCTTAGGAGGTTTTAGTGCATTCATTACACACGGTGAGCTAAACGAACTAAATGGCTGTGTTTGAAGCAAGAGGCTGTAAATAAAAAATGCACTTTGAGGGTCAGAAATCTGTGTAGGTTCCTAAACTTACTTACGTTATAAGTTGAAGGATTTGGGTTTGTGTCAGTGGGCAGGCTACAGCTGTTGTTCTCGAGCTGGCATTTTCTCAGGCTGCCAAAAAGCATCTGCATCACTGGGCATGTTCTGTATATTAGAGCGAGAAGAGCAAGAGCTGCAGGACCTTTACTCTCTGCAGCTGATCAAAAAGGACAGCAGACTCAGAGAATTCTCTGCAGCCTCCTTGGAAATCTCACAAGAAATTAGAAGTAAGGATGGTCGGGACTGCAAACCAAACCTATTGCAAGAAACAGGGTTAGTGGTACAAAGTAGGAGACAAAGTAGAGCTTGAGGATCCTGGAAGAACAGAGATCCATATGGAAGTTCTCAGCCTCAGGGAACCAGGCATACAGGTATTTTATTGTGTCTATTTTGAGCTGCGGTGCTATTTCCCCCCTTCTTTTGATTATGAAAGTTTGCTGGTTTTTTTGCCTTTAGCTAAAGAAGAGAGAAATTATTTATAAGCTTTTTATAAGCCTGGAACAAAAGGTTTTGAAGTTACTGACAAAGAGCAGCAATAATAAGATTATGGACCTTTAATAGGCAGATAAATAGGAATAGCTATAAGGAGAAATATATTTTAATTTATAACCATTTATGCTCTGCAGTGACTTTCAAATAATTAGGTAGGAATGTTATGTGTTCCTATTTACAGGAAAATCTTTATATAGTCTAAGTCAATAAGACTTTTGGCAGAAGGTTCAATAGCAAATGCCATTTGAAAAAATGTTTTAAGGCTGAATGTGTAAAGCAACAAGTTAGGGATCCATCTACTTTGCGATTTTTCATCTTGGGAATATATGTCAGAACTCAATAGTAATGATTTTCTATATTTTTCCTACGTCAGAATTTCAGAGAGGGAAGAAAATGAGTTATTTATAGACTTCTCCATATTTATAAATGTGATCCATATTCAAGGTTAAAAGAAATGGGAAGGAACTATATTGGGAAATTCTAATTAATCATGTTGGATTAGATTTATAGAGATGCCTTTCAGAGTGGAATATGATACACCAGTCAGTGGCTAAAGTTTAGTTTAAATTGTTTTGTTCTAAAGTTATAAAAGTGGCAAATACAAGGTTTTTTACTCAATATTTTCCACATTTGCACTGCTTTGCTGAGATGTAATGACCTTTTTTGGTGTGGAAATAAAATATGAACCCTTGTTTGTGATAGTGTCTCTTTCAATTGTGAGTTCTATCAGAAATAAATAAAACAAAACACTATATAACATTTATATGATCACTAAGTACAGCCACATTTTATAATGGTTACAAATGTACTAAAAGCACTGAACACTGCAGAGATTTTGAGCCAAGATTTTTGGTTTAATATGAAGTGGGAAATTGGTACAAGGTCATGGGAAACATAATACCTAATACTTTTTTATTCAGATACAAATGTAGGTAGTTGTATAATAACAATATGTTCAAGTGTTGTGCAGAAAAAATATTGCCAGCTCTGTCTGTAATCCTATATGTATTTTCTGAACTGTACAGATTTAAACAGTTATATGTCATTAACTGGTTTTAATCTTTACTGTTATCAATAGTAAAAAATACTGTACCGACCACATGCTTTAATCAAAAAGCTCTTTGTGCTTTTGTCCTCCGTTGTGACAGAAACATGAAAGAAAATGAGTCACAAAGACTTCACAAGTGATTCACTGCTTCCACCAAAGCAATTTAATTTTAAATTGTACTTTCATTTGTCTTTTCCCTGACAGGAGGCATTGTTGATAAGGACCTTCGTCACTACCTCAATCTACGGTTCCAGAAAGGTTCGGTGGACCATGAGCTCCAGCAGATCATAAGAGACAATCTCTACCTCCGCACAGTGCCATGTAAGTAGGGTGGAGATGGACAAAGCTGGCTTTTTAGTGGCAATAGACTGACTGAGTGAGTGCTGCTGAGGCCCTTTTGCAATGCATGAAGAGGTGGTCTGTGGATAAAGCAGCCCTCCTGTAAATACAGTTGTGGCTTGGTTCAAGTCTTCCACGTTACTTCTGAGAAATTCAACTGTGTCTGAATTCACTGATATTTTCTTGGTGTTTTCAAAGTTGTAATTTCATAAAGTCTGGCTCTAGAATGATAATAATCTTATTTCTTCTGTAGTTTTAGAAAGCACAAGTTTAAAGAGAAAAAAACCAGTTTTCTGGGCTGGTTCAGTGGAAGTCCAACAGAGAGAGTTTGATCTGCCTTGTGTTTCACATATCCATTATGTAATAATACCATTGGATTTAGAATGCAATAGGGTACCAGAAGAATGTATAAACTAGATTTTGTTTGAATGCAACAGGCATGGCAATGGAAGTTTGTACTGTCTTGCATATGTGTTTGTTGCCACATAAGTCAATATTCAAAATATTCGGAAACCTCTAAAATAATTTTTGTTGCATTGACAGTATAAACCTATTTCTACAGTAGATATGAAATTAGGCAGAGTCACGCAAGCCATGTCCAACTGTCAGGGCCATGCCTTTCAAAACAGATCTACTTGGCTGACAGACAATGTATCATTTAAAATGTACTGAAGTTCCATTATTCTTCCCTCATAAAATAATTGCTTAGCAGACATAAAATGAGTCTTCTGGTTTTGGCAAAAAAGGGGTGCACTTTTGAACTTACAGGCTTGACACTGGAGTGATAGGCAGAGGAAGGTATACTGAGTAAATGGCTGTGCTACTTATATGGTAATGAATGGATGCTGTTTGAAAGCTGAGTTGTTGTGAATGCTACTGTATGTTTTTTCTTTCATAGCATTAAATAATGAAGCTTTGGAAAGCTGCACCTAAAAAAATTGTTCGAGCAGGTCGCCTTTTTTTTTTTATGGAAGCTGAAGGTAAATAAGTATAAATTCTTAATTTCAGGAGTTCCATTTGCAGCCTATCAGAAGGGAAGGTGGAGAAAAACATTTAAAAATTATTACCTGTATGCAGAAAACAAAAAATATTCCATTTATGTGAGATTTATGATGAATTAATTTTGTCTGGAAATGCTGAGAAACATCACAGCTGAAGTGGAAATGCAAGTACAGAAAAGTACAGAAAAGTTTTGAGACTAAATCCCACTTCCAAGGATGTCTGGGAGCATCATTAGCATAAGAATGTACTTATTATAACCCCAGTTCGTGCTCATTAGTGCCACAGGTCCAGGTTAAAGACGAAGGAAAATATAACAATATTACAACTACTGCACGCATGAAACAGATACTGTCTGTCAGCAACATGGGCACAATGAGAGTTTTCGAGGTTGTTTCGTTTTTAACCAAAGCAATAATAAATTGTTCTCATGTGTCAAGTAAAATACAGTACTCACAGAGGCAAATTTGTCATTCAAAAAGTAACACTACAACCACAAAAACTACAGTTTGGAACCTATAAACAATACTACCTTTTCTTTCTGTTGTGGCTTCTCCAACTTCTGTGTCACTTTAGGTGGTTAAATTCTTGGGTCATTATTGTATTCATAGTGAGTGTATTTAACTAAGTAAAAACTACATTTTGAAATATAATGTAGTGTTGTAGATGGCAGCTTCTGAATTGCCAGGTAAGCTGGCATGTTCTTGGAGAGTGGAGGACTCTTTTCAGTAGTAGCAGTAGAAAAAAAAAAACCAAAAAAAAACCTCCATAGTGCCCAGTTGGCATATTTTCTTCAAAATGTTCTTGAAAATTCTATGAAAGTAATCCTTCAAAAATGTGGGTATTTAAAAAAAGAGAAATTATCAAATGCAGACAGGATGATATGTGGTTAGCTAAAGGATTTTCCATAGCCAATCAAATAAAAAGGATACCATCACATAGTTGGCAACCCAGATTTCCCCTCAATCATAATTGTGGTGAATCTTTTTTTAACGCAGTTTTGCTCTGTCTCTGGAATTCATGCCTAGGAGGGAAACTGTTCTCAGCTGTCTTGTTGTTTTCATATAACTTAACTAATTTTTTAATCACAAACTTACCTTTCAAGGGCATTGGTATTCAAAATTTTCTGCTCTGGGCAGTATTTTGTTTTTAAGCTCTGTACATAGTCTAAGAGTACTGGTTAGCTGTCCTAACACTGTACTTTACAGTCCTTGGTATACAGTGGTGATGTTTAACTGACTGTGCCACTGCCCTCAAGTTCGCTTAATGAGCGCACCTAACCATGAGCTTGTTACAAATCTTGCAACAGATGCCAACACGGCAAAAGCAGCACTCAGTTTGGTCAAATTCTTGTGCAGAAAAATAGAGAGGGAAAGCCAACTGCAGGCAGCATGGCCTTCATCTCCAATGACAAGGTTGTAACACAAAGAGGAAAAAAGTTGAAAAATAGGTGGCAATATTTTCCTTTTAAACATGCGTCTACAATCTTTGCTCTGTTACAGAGGCATGATTGCCAGTAAAGCCATTATAGAGAGTCCTTGACCTTGAGTTTTTCTGTTCTTTGCTTTCTGTTCACGCTGGCAGCACTGGCCCCAGCAGTGCAGTGGGCAGGACCATGGGTTTCTCAGCCTTCTAGGTCAGACTAATTCTTCTTTCACTTGCGTTGAATGAGTGAGTATTCTCTGTGAAACCAGGAAGCAGAGAACTGATCTATACCTGTTTTAAATCAGGATAAGACAACTCAAGTTAGACAACTGAACTAAACCAGATATGGTTAGGCCTGGAACTCAACCCTGGCAGTGTTTAAAGCCAGGCTGGATAAGGCCTTAAACAACCAGCTCTAGTGGGAGGTGTCTCAGCCCACGGTGGGCGGTGTTGGGACTAGATGATCTTTAAGGACCCTTCCAATCTCTTAACGTTCTGTGACTCCGTGATTCTAGATAAGAATTTGAATTGTCTGTTGTACAAGTGTACATCCCCGTGTACACCAAAGAATGGATGGGCCAGAATCACATGACATGAGGATAATGGGTCAATTCTGCCCTCAGAAATTGTAGCCCCTGGGAATGGGATGAATTGGTTGGGTTTGTGATCCTTACGTTTCTCTATTTTTGCTAATGCAGTGCCCCTTTCTACTAAATTAGAAATGACCGTGTAACCCTGAGAGTCAAATGCTGCCTTCCGTAAGTGTCGCAGTGCTCAGGGCCATAAGAAACTGATTTTCCCTGCATTACCAACAGGAATGATATGCAAATATCCTGGGGCAGGATGTACAATTGTATTCGCAGCAGTCAGGATGCAGCTGTTAACAAGGCAGTGTTGGAGGAAAGAAAAGTTCCTCGTTTTCCAAATTCAGAAGACCTAGCTGAAGTTTGTGCCATGCATTTTCTTCGCCTTTTTCTGTTGCATAGGATTTTAGCACTTTTCATATCCTAAACTTACTCCTGAAGGTATTTAGGAGCGCTAAGCATTGTGGCTGTCCTACAATACAGAAAAGTAGGCATGGTGCAAAGGGTTAGCTGTCAGCAACATCTGACCCTGTCCATCCAAATCTAGGGATCTGGACAAAGGCCACGGAAAGGCCATGTAGGGCTCTGAATGCTATGGGCAGACAACACCTTAATCATGCTGCATCTTGTGCTTGCTAGTGCTCCCAGCAAACTGCAGTTGCCATGTGGGCAAGCCGCTTTCCAGCCTTCACTAATGTGAGAAGAGGGAGCTCTAACTTGGTGTCATTGCCGGAATAAAGCTTTGAGGAGAGTACGTCACAGGAAAGCAGTTGTGGTAGTGACAGTCATTGTCGGACCTGTCTCCTTTGATATGTCCTTCCAAGCAACTGCAAATTCCATTTCTTTAAGAGCTGGCAAAACAGTATAGCTGTGGTTGAAAATAGAATCTGTGCATGCTTCCTTTCTAGACAGGGAATGTGAAATGATAGTGGAAAACACTGTGATTAAACAGCACTGTAAAAAGTCAAGGACAAGCTGATTCATAAAACTAAAAAGTCATCCATTAATTTGAAGAGATGCTTATCCTCTGGGATATAACCTCAGACTGACAGTCGCTCAGATGAGTAGGTCTATCCTGCTGCACCAAAGGAGGGTGCAGCCCATAAAAGCATTCTTCACAGTGGAAATGGGGGAAAAAATAGCTTTAAAAACATTATGGGGATGAGGAAGCTTCCTTCCTAGTCTTTGAGTTTAGAAAAAAAGGAATGATGTAAGAATAGAGAGGACTGGATATATGGATCAGCCTTACAGCACTGGATATTGCAGTATTACCATTAGCACAGAAGTTGGAGGAAGGATGTTTTATTTAAGACATTTTTTAGCAGCATAGGAAAAGACGTTAAGTTTGTAACTGAGCCATATGCTATATGTGAGTGACCAAGGGCAAGAAATGGAATCATTATGAGCAGCAATTTCCCACATACCAAATCGTGATAACAAATCCTCCTCTTTCTCAGCTTGCCTGTTGGCGCTACGGGTGCTCTGTGTTAGGTGAATGTAATTAACACTGCGCTGCAAATCTGACACCTATGAACACTTAATAAGTCACTTCCTCTGTGACTTATTTTTTTCCATCTTCTGTGAATATTTAGGTTCATGTCATTTAGATTTAAGTAATTTTCAGTCAATTTAAGTAAGAGCCTCATTTTCAAATATAGTTTTGTTCTGTTGTGTTTTAGTATAGTCTGGTCTATATATGAATTTAACCTACATGCTCCAATATTGTCTGTGTACTGTTGAAATGTTATATCTTACAGCATTACAGCATGTTTATTGTCTAGTCCTCTTCCCAGAAGAAAAAGGACACGAAGTACATGCAGTGATTTTTTTTCTTTTTTTTGGCTGTTGGTTTTATTTATCATATACAGTAAAAGTAGAGCCATTAGCTTATATTTCTGTGATACTAAAGTCAATAGAATATGTTTACACTTGAAGCTGCAGGAGAATTCACACTTTCAGACCTGAAGAAATCTCCATCTGCAAAACAGTGCAAAACAAACAAGGTCTTTCCCTCTGTCAGAGAAGTGTAATATATTGGGAAACCTTAGTCATTCATAATCTACTTCATGGCTACCAGTCAGAAATAAAGAACTTCTGGGAGTGTATAAGACTTTCCTCTCCCAATGATAGGTGTTATCATAGTTTGTATTTCTTCAAATACCTTTTATTTTGGTCACAATAATCAGTAATTACTGAAAGAAATCCACATCACATACCTAGGTTTTCATGTGAGGTTTTTGATTTTCAAGCTGAAGAAAGAGTTGCAGAATTCAAGTGGGCAATAAGTCTGTATAGTTCTGCTGCTCTGAATAAAGATGTGTGGTATACCTGACTAATCCATATTTGGACAAATATGAAGCCTTTCAAATTTTTTTTTGAAAAATACATTTTTGATCTTCTAAAAAGTATATAGCCAAGAAAATTCGAAGAGAAATGTGTGAAACAGACTTGCCAGTGGTTTCATATATTTTTCTTATACATTTGTTCAGTGTCAAAAGTATCTTACAGGAGGTATTGTCAGTTAAAGAGCTGCCAGTTTGACGTCATGTGGAGCTATTGTTAGGATAAAATAACCTGTGCTTAGCACACCATACTGCCAAGAAGTGTCTTCATCACTGGAAATAACAGTACCTAACTTATCTGACTACTTTATTCTTCCAGCGTTAGCTATTGCTTAGACTTTGATGGTTCAGAATAGAGCAATGCAGAGCTCTAAAAAAATGTTCTTCTTGTTGTGTATCTAACGGAGCACACCTCCAAAATGTACTTAAATCGAAATCATTGGCATCTCAAGCCAAATCAGGTAATTATGTGCGATGAGGGCCCCACTGTGCTGGATGCAGCACAGCCTCGTGCACCAGAAGATGAGAAAGAGGTCACTGCTTCCAAAAACTGACAGCCTAAAGAGAAGAGGCAAGGAACAGCTGACAAAAAGCATAGAGCACCAACAATGCCTAAGTTGTCCTGCATGAGGTTAAACTGCTGCCTGTGGTCCTTGCTTTCTTTCCCATTGCTACATTCAGTATTCCTAATTACCTGCTGGAAATGCACACGGGACAATGACCTGTTTTTCTGAGGACACTGGGAATGCCTGGTCAAAAGAGTTTGACTTATGCATCTTTGTATTGACTTTTCCATGTTATTTTTTGGGACTTTTTGTTTCCGAGCAGGGTGGTAAAGGTTGCAGTCAGCACGATGCTTCCTCTCCATCAGTTTGTACAGAGCATTGCCTGTGCTCAGAGCATCTTTGGGCTGCAGGCACTTCATTGCCTTCAGCAGGAAATGGATAAAAATAAAACCAGGGGAAAAACCAATTTTTAAAATTTATTTATCAAAGTGAACTGCAATTTTAGTTAATGTCTAGGGTAAACAGATGTCCAAAACTATGTCTACAAATTGCAACACTGATGGAAAATACTGTATTGTGTGTTAGTCGTGAGAGAGAAAATGTACATAATTTCTGTCTTTTTTTCTCAGAAATTTCTGAGTTCTACATACTGCGGACATCAACTCTTGGCTGTTCAGTGACTAAATACTCATCTTATAATGACCAAGGTATCCAAAGGAAATAAATACTTTTCAAGAGGAAGGGGAGAAGGAATGTGTCTGATGTGGTGTAACTGTAGTAGGAAGTGAGAAGAGTTGTAACCAAATGAAGAGCAGTAATTGTGTACTGCTTCTGATATTGCAGTTTGAATGTTCCATAAAGATTGTATGAAGATAGTAGGGTGCTCGCATTGGGTGTAGTTACAACAGTTCTGCTCCTCAGAGATCTTTGCACCCAAATCACATCTGTAAGACATTGAGGCTGCTAACTCTGCCCCCTACTCCCATTCTTTCCACTCCTTCATTCCCTCCTTTCTGCTCCTTTAAATACTATGCTTTTCTCTCATTTTAAAAACCAAATCATCCAAAATCAGTACATATTTTTGTATAATTCGGTGCCAATATAAATTATTTTTCTAACAGGTAGTCTGATGCCCTGCCAACTGGAAAGTTGATACGATGCCACTAAAGTCACTAAAAGTTTTCGCAGTGAAAAAAAGGATAAGAAAATGTTCTGAAATTGCAAACCCAATCTTTCTAAAGCAGTTTTCCTACAAAAGTATATCACATATCTTCCTTAACTGATGTTAGCTGGCATGTGATTTAAAGACTAATGTCAAGCAGCTTGGGTTGCTCACCATATCTGTCTGGAATTATTTATATGTGATATAGCACATTCATAATTCCAGATGAGAGTTTAATTACAGTATTTGTGCTGATTGTCCCCAGGAATCGAATGTTTATTTAAACTTTGAGGAGGCTCTCTAGTGTTGCAAAATGGGTTCTCTAATTCACATGATACCAAAAGGATAAAGGATAGTGGCAGTTTTAAATGAATTTTGGTGATAGCCCTAATTTTATTGATTACTTGAGAATTAGCAGCAAACTAGAAGGGCAGTAGCACGAATCTGATGAAGTACCTTGCCTCAGCAGGACAAGAATAGCAAACAACAGAAGAGGCCACAAATAACTTATTTCATAAGAACAAGTCATAGATCTTGAGTAGCCTAAAGCAGCTTGAAGTTTGTGTAGAGGCTGTATCTCCTGGATGACAGTAGCCTTTTCAAGCCTGAAGGTCTTAGATATGCTACTGACCTTTCTCCTTAAATAACCAAAGTATCTTAGAAATCTTGGAATTACAAATATGATGAACAAAACTTGCAGCATTGTTGAATGTAAGCATTCCTATGATTTCTAAGCCACGTTTTATTTCCCTCGTGAACTTTCTGAATTGTCTTTTGATGTTAAAACATTTTTAAATATATCCTCTAGATAAATTTAACCTCCATCTGCAGTCAAATAGGTCCAAAACCTGTGGTTTTTTTTCTTAAGGTAAGCTGAGATACTTTAAATATCTGTGTTTTCTCCCAGTCTGGAGAAGATAAACTGTCAGAGACAGTGGATAATCTTTAGTAGGTGATTTTTATCTGGAGAACAACTGAACAGTGAACATAGAACACCAACAGCTGTCCTTGGAAATTCAGAACAACATCAACAACATTAAAAAAAAAAAGAGTGGTATAAAAGAATCACGGTTCTGAATTGAATGACCAGTTAAGCTACTAAATCCATATTTTCATCATTGAATAAAAAGGTCCCATGTCGATTCTGGCAGGATGTGCTTCTTTCGTTCTTGTTCTCTGCTGGGGCTTTCATCTACAACCACAACAAAAGCAAATCAGTGGTAGTGATGATGGACCTCCTCATGAATAGATCATCTGGTGCATACTGAGAAATTTATGTGAACTGGTAAGCAGTTCGCCGAGTTCACCAAATAACCAACTTTTCACATGTCTCTGAACTGCACCTGCAGCTCAGTAGCCTCCTCACACCAGTTAGAACCCGGGTCCTTCCTGATTTGTTTGGACACTGTGCTCTGTGCTACCACTCCCTTCCTTTAAAAAGGTCGCTACTTACATTAATGAGATTATACAACTTTAGATCTTTTTTCAAGATTTAAGATTTCTGTCATGTAGAGAAGAAGGCACACCTTTTTTCATATTTTCCGTGTCTTACAAAAAAAGAAACAATTTCAACCTTCTGTGCATTGTAAGCCAAGGTCAATGGATGAGTGTCTCTAGTGGTACCGTGTTTTAGATTCAAAAGCACCCTGGCTAGAATAAATCCCTTTGAGAAGAAAAAAAATTAGAGAATGAAGATTACAGAGGTGCTGTTACACCAGAAGAGGTGCTTAACACCTGAAGAGTGAATAAAGCTTTGGTTTCATCAGTAGGGGTGAGATTAATTTATAATTTACTGGCTGAAAAACTGTTATGAGGAAACTCCTTTTTCTGCAAGTCCTTTTCCTTTTATTTTCCTGTATCCCGAGGATACTGCTGTCCTGGTTTTGACCCATGACAGTTTGTCAAAACTTTATGTTTCTCCTTTATCTCCAGGTTTTGATTCCACCCAATGCATTTTTCTTTTTCCTAATGTATTACTGTTATTAACACATCAGCTTCTTGACTAGCTATCAATCTATTATGGATTATTCAAATAATTCTGTCAAATTTATTTCAGTGACTGTGAATAGAGAAACTTTCTTACTGTGGAGATGGCAGAAATATATTTCGGTTAGAAAAAAATAATTATAATAATGCAGAGGTTCCAGACTGTATTTCAAATGAAAGCAGGGGTCTGGATTTAAATGCAGAACAGTGTTGTAATTTTAGCTTTTAAATTCTTGTATTTGAATTTTAAAAGCTTGGCATCGACATATATTACAGGGTCTAGAAAACACTGTGCTTTCCAGTTGAGAGATTACATTTTTTAGTACAAAATTTCACAATAAATTACATTTACTATTATTTTGTCAATGTATCTCTGTTGAAACTAATCACTAATAGCTGTTATACATTGCTAAGATATTTTCACATTGCTCACAAAAATAGTGGATGATTTTATATGTAGGAAAGCATGAAATTCACTCTAGGCTGCTGAAGGTGCAGTCTCCCCATGTATTCTAGTGGCTTTTAGCTGGTGACAAAATGCACACCAGCAAGTTTAACTCATCTGTAATTTCTCATTCCCATTTTTGGTTTTGACTGGTTGTTGAGCTTTCTTTTTCAACTTGGTACTGCTATGATTTCTTCAACTCATATTGGTACTGACTTGAGTAGATGCTTGATCAGTTATTTCATTTGGCATTTGTTAATACAGAGAAACCCAGAAATGTCATTTTTTAGCTTTAAATCAAAACCACCCTACCCCTTCTTGCAAAAATTGAATTTTTTATTTTTGTGGAAGAATCTGTGGAGCCCTTTCTGGAAAGCTTGATTGCAGGTGTGTCAGAAATTTTGCAGTAAAGCTCTGCCTTGCTATGATTCATTCATTTCACAGGACACTTCATTTAATTGGCAAATGCACATTGCACTGTATTTCTTCTCGAAGAGCTCTTAGAACCCAGAGAACAGGCTGGCATTTAATTACCTTTAATTCATTGGGAAATCTATGCTCTGGTGGCACTCAAAATGGTGATCTGGTGAGATTTCCTTTCTTATGTAAAAGTAGAAATTACTTTTCTATACAATATCCTCGTAGTAGCAGCATCTGTACAAAAATTCTTTTATTCCCTTAGAAATGTCCTGCTTTGACTTTCACTAAAATGCTGAGTGATTCCGAGCCTCTGCCCATTGTTGGCTCCATGTTTCTAAACCCTGGCTGACTCCCTGCTCAGAAAGCTCATCGTTTGGTGTCTGACTCCGAGCCTTCAAAGACTGGTCAGGGAAAGGAAGCTTATGACTTCAGGCTGTAGGTTTTACACAGGTTGCAGAAGGTGGCTTTAACCAAAGCTGGTGCTTAGGGCGTGGACCTTTGTAACTTGAGTCCATACAATAAGCAAGGCACATTCCCAAATATGCTTCAAGGTTTATATTCTCTAGACAAGCTAGTGCAGCTACCTTCTCAAGAATAGGATAAAAATCAGGCTGGTTTCATATTTCTCTCTCTCCTGAGTCCTGTGAGGACATGGTGAAAGGTACAGCTGAGTAGTGAGTCATTCTGCTATTCAGGGTTTCATTCAAGGAATATGTGAAATGTACAGTTCCCCGTCAATTACCAAAGACAAAGATTATTCTGCCTTGTGTATCCTGTAGAATGAGGCTGGCTGTAATATAATCTAATCTTTAGTTTATCTCTTTGTGCTTCAAAAATAATGATTATTTCCTATGAAGCTTCACCACTTGCCATGAGATCATCAGTCACTTTTACCTACAGTGCAAATGCATCTGTACTTGGATTAAGAGCTGGGCACGAACCATTTAAACTATTATTTAAATACACAGTTAAAATTGTGCTGACTCACAAACATCGCACTTGGAGCCAGAAACAATTTAATAATCTGGATTGTAAACTGTCAGAGAATAGTTGTTGTTCTGTTTTTTGTACTTTATAATGCAATGTCCTGGAAGAAAGTGATGAATTTTGGAGAAAATCCTTCCTTTCATCATCTTCGCAAAAGGAGAGCATCTAATTACTCCTTTCCTGTCATTATCTTCAATTTGCATCTCCTAACTCTGGTACGTCTGGTGGGTTTTTGCAGAGAGTTTTAATTTTCAGAATCTTCTGAGTAAGATACAAGGTGATTTCTGTCCTGCATCAGAACTGTTCAGTCTGAACTGGAGAAATCAAGTGGAAAAAAACCCAGGATATCTAGGGGATTCAGTGGTGACCTTGCTTCCACTAGCTTACACATTTTAAAAAATATTAGAAGTCTGCTTGGCACTGTGTTTCTAAGAGCATTTTTCCCTACACAGTTGAGCAAAGCAACCAAGCTCTAAGTTTAGAAAAATTTATTTCTGATAAGTAATTCCTACTCTATTGAAATTCTTTTAAAATTCAGAAAAAGCAGTAAAGTCTACAAGAAAAGAGAAGGCTTCTGCAAGATGCAATTATATTGTCTCTCTTTGTCCCTCTGTATTAAATGTGGAAGATTTGAGCAACAATAATAAACATGAGAAAATGTTAGTTCTTGTATAATCCTCCATTAGCATCATAAAGGAGAATTCTGAATAAAGATTAAAGGTTTGTTTTTTAAAAAGAAAAAGGTTAGAGATTTAAGTTCTCTCTTCTACAAAACAAGGAAGCTTGAAAGATGAACATAAAGGAAAATGGAAAAGCAAAGCAGAAGGGTTTGTTCAACAAGGGAAAGCACCTGGGATGGGGCAACCCTGGCTGTACGGACAGACTGGGGAATGAGATGCTGGGAGGCAGTGCCACAGAAAGGGACCCGGGGTCCTGGTTGATGCCAAGTTGAATGTGAGTCAGTCACTGCCCCCTGCTAATGGTAATTTTCGCTGAGTTTGAAAACATGGAGGGCTGCTGAGGACGTGTGTTTAACTGCATTATGGCCAGAGGCCAGATCATGCTCTCATAGGAAGGCAGAAGCTTTCCTGGCTTGGGCAAGAGCTTCTTGAGGATCACGGCATTGTTGCCATTGTTAAGGACACATTATGTAATGAACTGCAATATAAAGTGCAATAAATGGGTTTTTTCTCTGCTTTAGAAATATCTATGCTCATAAACAGTTACCAAAGACTAGGCACAAGTTTAAAGAATTTTAAAGGATAATGATGGATTTGGAGAGACAGTAAGCTCTGAGCAAAAAATGCACCTCCTATCCTCCCATGGAATGACACCTCACCGGTCTCAGGGTACATGACACAGTATTAGACAATGAGGCAGTCATCTCTGAAGCCCTTTGGGTGGTGGAAGGAATATCAAATGTAACTGTAGAAGGTAAATTTATGAACAATTGTGTGATAAATTGAAAGCTTTCTACAATTTCCTGTTTTTTGTTAATACTCAGTCTCTGAAACCAGATCATTGGTTTAGACTGAAGATCATCTTAAATTCATTTAAAAATATACATGCAGTTCAAAAGAAAAGGCTTTGTATTTCATTTCTTGAAGTATTTTCTGATGTGATTACTATTTATTTACCCATTTCTGCTGTGACTAATCTTAAAGGAAGGAAGAAAACTACCACCTTAGCTTGGCTTAAGCAGTGAAAATAAGCTGCAAGTCACTTGCTTCTAACCCACTGGGTAAGAACATAAGGAAAATTATGTAGGAAGTGTGCAGAGGAACAGTCATAACTTTGAGCACAATTTTTACTGTTGAAGTGAAATATCATCATGAACTTTCATTGAGTTGAAGTGAGAATTAATTTCATTCTCTATGTCCCTTGCAGAATTTTGTTAAATTATTGCAGGCCTTAGCTTTCTACGGCTTAGAAAATAATGCACCTCTTCCCCAGACAATACTGTGAGGTTTATAGCAGCTTAATTTTCTTTCATTATGGCATTCCATGTAGGACCTATAAAGATGTGATCTGCTCAACACTAACAATCCTTCAAAGCTAAAGCTTGAACAAATCAATGTCTTCAGGTCCATTAAACTCGAGCACAAAGCTCATCACGTTCCTGGACAAAAGGATTAATAAGGGTGTAAGAGTACACAGAAATAAGAAAACAATGAGTAATTATGGAAACTAAATGTAACCTGATTATTCCAGAAGTCATATGTAGGAGGCTCTGTAGCGTTCTGGCTCTGTGTTCTTTCACTCCATTTTTATTCTGGTGCAGGTCATGGCACAAAATTGAAAATATCTTCTCTTCCTGTTATATAGTCCAGAAGAAGTGTTTTAAATGGGTTCACAGAAACTGCTTCTAATTTAGTGCCATATCAGTGCAGAAAGAGGAGAGAAGGGAGATTTTAGCAAGAGAGAGGAACATTTAAAATGGGTTGATCCGGTTTTTTAGGTTCAAACCATGTATGTACCTCACTGTGCAGAGCTGCTCTGTTCCCCATGGTTGTGTACTGTCACTGCTCAGACAGTATTGTGCAGTACTGCAGCATGTGACAGACAGAGAAATCTGTCTCCATGCAATACTCCATATGATGCTGTAGTCTCCCTTCATATCCCAGTTCTCCTTTCATACCCCAAAAAGACATCACAGAAAATGTGGGAACACGATTTCCTTGGCCAGTATGGAGTGTCCTCATCAACAATGCACAGTCCTAAGCATTTCAAGGTGATGGCTGTGTCTGTCCTAGAAAAAACAGATGGAGATGAATAGAAAATAGTGACCCTCTAGGCTGGTGGGAAGGGATTTCTTTGCCTTCGTCTCCACTTATAAAAACATATGATGTGGTTAAATGTTCCATTAATTTGTCTCTACTACTCCATCCGTCTCTTACGGAAATGTCCTTCCAAGCTTATTTACCAATGACATGTGCTTCCAAGTTTAAGATAAGAAAACTGATTCTGAATTGCATAGCCCAGTTTTTACTTCTGGAAGTTGAAGAATATGACATCATCTTGGCCAATATTATTTGGCACTATTATATCAGGGCACTATTTAATATATGTTCCTTAGCACACATATAGGTTTTTTGAAGTGGTTTTGGGGCTTTGGGTGGGTATGGTTTGTTTTGGTTTTTTGTTTATTTGTTTTGTTGTTAGGGCTTTTGTTGTTGTGGTTGTCTGTTTTGGTATGGCTTTTTGCTTTTGTTCTTGGGGTTTTTTTCATGTTCTGTGTAGTATTAATTAAAATATTAGCAATCAGAGTTTTTGGTTATGTTCTCTTTGTCCTTCTTAGATTCAGGATTCTCCAGCTGCTTTGTTAAATCTGGGCTAAATACTCCTCCTTCTGTGTCACTAAAAAGCTTGAGCAGAAGAAAACAGTCACAGCCCTGTAGTGTGGAAGAGACTAGCAGTAAAGAGTTCACCTTCACCTGCCCCTTACCGTCCAGCTCCACAATAAGTTCTGCAGTAGCACAGGGGAGAGATGAGTATCAATAATCAGTCTGCTCTACCTTCATGGGTTCCCTCATCAGGGCCAGGACTACATGAGCGTGACTTGCCTGTTCGTTCTCCACAGGCAGCATGAGCACCAATGTCACTCTGCTAAGAATTTGAGCTTGTTTGCCGTCCACAGAGGCAAGGATTTGATTGTCTGAATGTCACCGTGCCCAGTAATGTGCAATAATACTGTTGATTGGGTAGAATGCGGAATCCTGCTATCATGTATTGTTCATGCATAACACTTGAATAATGGGTCAGGATCCTGTAAGATATTTCAGATGAGTAATGCCAGGAAAGTAAAACTAATTGTTATTAGAGCTGTTTGGTGATTTGAGGAAGCAGCCTATTTTACATGAATGCAAAGAAAAGGGATTGGCAATCAGATAAACCCCTTCTTAACATCTTAATTTTCTTTTCAGTTTCATCTGTTTTATTTTTTTCTCCTAAATTGTATTATTCAAATGAAAATTCAGTGCATGACAACTAAAGCATGCATAATAATTCTTTTTCTCTTTAAAAAGGCTGAATTTTCTATTTATCCCCTGGTGCTTCAATCTATGAAAATGTTATATTAATTACGATATATGTTGTTCCCTATTGATACTGCCTGCAGTTATGCAGTTATTGTATTCATGCTTGTCGAGAGAATGCAGTGCCTGCATGGTTTTCGGATGTGAAGGGGTCCATATGTCCTCGGGGGGCCACACCCAGCAGTAAGATCAAGGTCTAAAGTGTAGTGCTCACAAGGACTTTGGTGGATCAGAAGACTTGGGAGTGTCAAAAACTGTGCCTTACTGATGTAACAGCTGAATTAGGTCTGCAGGTAGAACTCTTCTCACCCTCTTTTGCACTTTATTCTGTACAATGAATTTTAAGTTATTACTCTCAAGAGTTTCCATTAGTCTGAATACACACCAGCAACAATTTCTCCACTGATGTCAGTCAGTATAACTTCATTACTGTTGGGGATTTTCAGAAATTAGCACAGTTTCAGGCTTTAACCTTGTTATGATAGCCAGGAAACATCAAGTTCCTTTTCCACATTATTACCAAATGCTAACAGCTCTCTGGATGTTACTGATAGAGATTGGCACAAATAGCTTTGTTTATTGTTGAGCTAAATATGTTCCTGAAATATCAGAATAATTAAATTGGAAGTTTTGTACCATTTTTCTGTAGAGACTTGTAAATTGCTTTGTTCTCCTGAATTACAAAAGAAATTAGCAAAAAGTTTAATCATAGAACTGTAGAGGTTGCAAATCTGAAAAGCAGGAGCAGCTTTATTGTTTTCTTTAAATAATGTGCTGTTATTGTCATTTGCGTAGTTTAAAAACAAACAAGAAAAGCCCAAAACCCAATGCTCACCCTCAGGTTTAAATTAAGAAAACTGTTTTCATTCATTTTTATGTTTTTGAAATAATTCACTTTTGCAGGCTAACTTTGCAGCATAGTGAAAATTGTCATAATTGCTGCCTAGGAAGGGACACCTTTGCCAAGGTCCTTTCTGTCACTTCTCATTTATTTCTTTAACCTTTACCTCTGAGAATAAATGTCATGTTGTGGCTTAAGCACTATTATAAGCAATAGCATGCCTGAGTGCAGCTGTAATTGAGGATCTACCTATTCTTCCCTTTGCCAAATTGGTGCAGGCTTCACCGCTAAACCCAGGTGCACTGATCACAGTTAGGGGCGATGTGGAAAACTGCAATTCTGTGTGATTTCATTTTCATAAACATTATTCTGATGGGGCTATTTTAGCTCACACGTGCTTCTGAAAACAGAAGCAGAGCAGCAAGACCCTGGGGTAGCACTGTTCACATAGACAAGAGGTATTTATTTCCTTGAAAGAAAGTAGATACTGGAGTGAGGCAGTACTTTTTTATGACAAGAGGAGCAAGATCATGTTTTATCTTACCATTCCTCTGAAGAAATCCATGATAAATCAAGACTTTTTGAGGAGCAGATGTAAGTCACAGGATTCAATTACTTCAGTGACAATTTTTGGACTAGGAGTGACTTTTGTAGAGAAGGAATTCAGGCTTTTCCAGGTATTTTCACAACAGCACAAGCAAGGTCAGAAGAAAGTGGTGAGAGTGAGCCGGGTCTACAGTTTGGTAAAGAAGACTTAAATTAGAACAGAGGCAGAGAAAAAGAGAATGGAAAGAAATAAAAAGAGTTGGCAGTGATGGATGATGAGATAACAGAGATGAGATTCGACAATGGAAATCCGATCTCCTTCTGGAGTAAATAGCTGTGTAAACAGCCTTTTGGTCAGAGCAAGGGTTGAACTATATCTTTCAGACTAAAAAGGACCTGAGAGGTAGAAAATATGTTACAGCGTGGCTCTTGCAGTCAATAGGATGAGTGTGACAGGTTGAGGAGCACAGCAAAGAATGTGAGAGGAGCAATCCAGGAAGGTGCTGAATGGAGTTGGTGTACGGCTTGGCTGTAGATGGCACAAGGGAAGATGGCATTAAACAATCAGAAGGAGTAGGGCAAATACAGCAGAAAGGCTTCAAAACAGAATATTTAATGTTGGAAAAGATGTTTAAGATCAAGTCCAGTCATCGACCCAGCACTGCCACCATCTTCACCACTAAACCATGTCTTCAAGTGACATATCCACTCGTTTTTTCAACACTTCCAGGGAAGGTGACTCCACCACCTTCCTGTACAGCCTGTTCCAATGTTTCTCCATGAAGTAATTTTTCCTGGTGTCTAATCTAAGCCTCTCTTGGCACAACTTCAGGTCATTTCCTCTCATCCTGTCACTTGCTACCTGGAAGAAGAGACTGACACCCATCTCTATAACTTCCTTTCAGGGAATTGTAGAAAGCAATAAGGTCACCCCTGAGCCTCCTTTTCTCCTGGCTGAACAACCCCAGTCCTCTTAGCCACTCCTCATCAGACTTGTGCTCCAGACCCTTCACCAGCTCCGTTGCCCTTCTCTGGACATTCCAGCACCTCAAAGTCTTTCTTGTAGTGAAGGACCCAAAACTGAACAAGGATCTGAGGTGTGGCCTCACCAGTGCCAAGCACAAGGGGACAATCGTTGCCCTGGTCCTGCAGGTCACACTATTCCTGTTACAAGCCAGGATGCCACTGGCCTTCTTGGCTACCTGGGTACACTGCTGCATCCTCAAAAGGGAACAGACCTCTGCAGCCTGGCCCAACTCAGGACAGGGATTGTAGGAAAATCAAAAATCTTATTGAGGGACAGCAGCTGCCCAAATAGTGCCTGACCTTCAGCTATGTTGATAAGACATAAGTTTCCTCTTGGAAGTACTGGCTGGATGAGATCTAGTGGGTGCTGTGGGAGGCTGCAGCACTGGTGTAGGCATCAGCCAGGGCAGTGCAGGCCTCCTCAGGTTGAGTATGAGCTCTGGTGGCATTCCAGCACCCTCCAGGTAGGTACCTCCCCAGACTGCAGAAAGGGTGAGCCTGCAGTTGCACTCGTTCATGCTGGTTTTCTGCATAAGGACTGAGAACTAGGAATGTGAGAGATGAGGCTGCAGAGTGATCGTGGGTTCAGAGGCGGAAGCATGGAAGATGGGCAAGGGAGGCACGAGGTTCTCTAAGGTAAATGAAAATAGGAGGTTATATTTTTCACAAGACTGATTGAAGTGGCAAACCTGTGGGGAAAGTAATGTCTGACAGGATTATTAAAGATTTCATTATAATAGAAACAAGAAAGGACATGAATTAAAACTGCTAAACTATGACATTTTCTAATTTTTAGTGTTATGGTTTATAAGTGTAGTAATTTTTTTCTGTCATAAATTACCGTGTAGAAATAGTCATAAAACATTATTAAATTTTTTTTTTTCCTTGCAGGAGATAATAAAATTTTAAGGGAGGTTTAAAAAAAAATTAGATTTTTATCTTACTTTGTTTCTGCTTATGGAACTGGCAACACTAAACAGTAGTCTGGGAAAAAGAGAAGTTTTCAAGCTCACTTTAATGTAAAATAAGTACGGCTCTCAGTAAGTGTGAAGACTGAAACAATTTCTTAATAGAGAACCCAGTATTGCTTTAAATATTAAAAGAAAAATTTAGTTGGCATTCTCAGGGAGTCTTCCTTCTCATAAATTTACACTTTTTTTCAAATATTTAATTAGTCTTATGCAATCATTCTGATGTTGTTGGGGGAAAGAAAGATAATAAAATACGTGTTGGCAGTTGCAGCTAAAAACCTTGAGTGATACAGGAAACAAAGATAAATAAAGATTCTGAAAAAGTAGAAGCTTGCTTAGAGCGTATCTATCCCAGTGTTCGTAAAACCGAGATTATGTTGTTTATTTACAGCAGTTGTGTAAAGCTTATGTGAGTCATGAAATAATTAATAACACGTGAGAGAACTAGTTCCTGATCTTTGTGCCAAGTAGGCATTTAGGTATGGGCTGGCAAAGTCAGTAGCATTCTTTAAAAAAATGCAGTGGAGCTATGTTAAAGGAGAAGAAAAATAATTAATGTTTTTTAATGTCAGTTGATGTGGATTCTGCACTTTTAAACCCAAATATTTCTCCATGGTTTCTCTTAAACTCAGAATCATTTGAGATGCATTGAGAGTGCTGGGGTAGCTCAGAAATACATTGCAACGATATTGTTTTTAAAATGAGAGATGTCTTTGCTTAAATGAGAGTGTGAACTGCGCTCGCAAGGAGTTTTCTCCACACAGCAGTAATACACAGTGTTCCTTACCAGGAAATGTCCATGGGCTTACAGTCAGACGTGCTCAGACATGTCCTGGTTCCATATGGCTCTTGTGAGGAATCAGGAATGACTCCAAAGTCTGTAAGAGGGAAAGAAGTGGGAAATAGGAGATGTGCCTTATGAGAAATAAGATGGTTTTGACCAAATTGCTGCAGTAGAGAAGACTGCTGCTACAAAAAAACCTCTATATTTAGTTTATTGTGTCTTTAGAGGCTTAAAACTTTCTAGATTAGATAAATATTTACAACAAAATTATTCATTTGTTGGCATTTACCTTTGGTTCTAATATATGTGTCTCTATTTTTCTTGACTCAATGTATGAGGATTTGAGCAAAATAAGAATGTACATGTGTATAGTTTATTGCTTTTGGTTTTTTGGTTTTTTCAATAAGTATTTTTAATCTCACCTTCACAAGTTATAACCAGGAGCTGGAACAGCTTCCTGTTGATGACATGTCAGAAGACCCAATAGAAGAATGTTCTTGAAAAGGTATTTTTATGTTCATTTTAGTCGCAGAATGACTCTGATGTACCAAGGGTGTGCAAATTAATGAAAAGTGAAATGATTTAAACATGTTTAATTTACTATAATTTAATTTAATTTAAACTCAAATAAATGATCATGAATCTGGTGGTTTCTGTTATTGGCAAGATGAAAGCATCAGTTTACTGCAAGAAAGAGAGTTAAAGTAGGAGCAAATTGAAATATGCTGATTTCAAATGCCAAAAATGAAACACGAATTTGACCAAGAATTTTATGCTGAATCTAGAGATATGTGCTGTAGGAAATTAGGGTCATCCTGTATTTAGAAGGGAAAATTATTTAGGGTTTAAAAGTATTAACTTTCATTTTAGCGTGTCTCTTTCTTCCTGTGCAACCTTAATAATGTCACAAAACTTTTGCTGCAAAATAATTTTCTTCATATACAAACCAAGAGAAATAACAGCCTTTGTAAGTTTAATTAAGATTAATGAAGACTCATTAAATGATTTCATATCACCAAGTGTAGTGTGAAATGGAACATACTATCGAGTAAAATATATTTAGTTAGTATTGTCAAAATCAAAGTCTAAAAAATTACTCATATCTAAAAAAAAAAACATCTCCAGGTAAATCTCAGATAATGACAATTTAGGACACCCAGTTGTTTTAGGTTTTGTCTCTGCCCTCTCTCTGTAGTAATTTCTTGCTATGTGTTTTAATATGTGTCACAGTACATATGCACTATAATCCTTGAGCAGGGTGGTTTTTTTAAACCCTAAATTTTTAAGACTTCACAATATTGTGGGAGGACTGGGATTTTTTATTCTTTTTTAATTAAAAACATGATTTTTACTTTAATGGTTATGGCTAATAAACATGTGATTTCATATCTTTCAAAAGGGAGAACATTTATTGAGAAAAATGCTAAAACATTCCTTATATGAGTAATCTCAACTTGATGGTAGTCTTACTCCATGAAGACACTCTTGGGGGAGAAGGTATTTCAGGCCTCTATTAGGTAGTTGATTTTGGTTATTTTTCATGGAAAAATGGTGGAAAAAAAAAGACAAAAAGTAAAATAAAGGAAAATTTTTTAGACTTGCTATCAGTACAGGTCTAGATCCGTGAATAATCCATAGCTCAATATTAGTTTTGGCACATAGAAGTTCAGTTAAATGGAAGCTCTACAGTGTATTCGACCGAGGTCCAGTTCTTATCTCTTAACTTACCTGAGTTAAAGATTTGAAATGAAATTTGGTGATTGTAAGTTTATTATAGGCCTTAGTGGATTTCTACTTCAGCTGAGAGTATCTCTGATTATTATTCGTTTAATTTCTTGTTTATAATTTTAAAGATGTAAACAGAGGTTGCCGGAACTATTTGAAGTGTTATGGATTCATTGTGTGTTCATTGCCTTGAGAAATGTTTTATGAAGTATTCAGTTATTGTCACTTGCCCATTCAAGCACAATTTATATGAACAAAAAGCATTCCTATTTCTTTTTGGTAACTTGTGTTGAAAAATAACGCTTAGTCTGTAGATAAAAATATCTTCAGTTGGGCTGTGGCACAAAAAGCATTGGAGCTAACTCAGTCAGTGACTGAGATGTCAAGACCCTCAATTACACATTTATACACTGGGAGAAAGTAACAGCTAAGGAAAATATGAAATATCATTTCAATGGTATACCACCTGTATGTGAATTTTTCAGTTTTATTTTCTCCTTTGAGAAGAGAAAGTAAGAGTGCATGACTCAACTGAACACAAATAAAGCTAAAACAGGTTGATGCAAACAAGAAACAAGAAAGCAAAGCCAGGCTGAAGGATACCTTAAGTAATAAGCACAGAAACAAGTCATGTATGTTCACACATTAAAGTGTATACTTTTATTATTTCCAGGTTTTATTCAAAGGTATTCTTTCTGGGAAAAGTAAGGAGCTGTACTAAGTCAGGTAATTTGGGAAATTTCATTGCCAAGGGGTTCAAGCTTCTGTAAGACGAATATGTAAAGCCATCCCGAATTTTCTTCCAGGCAAAGGGAAAAGAAAATCAAAAAGAAATTCAATGTTTAACTACCAAAAAAAAAAAAAAAAATAATAGTAAGTGAAGAATCTACAAGGAACAGCAAAGATATTTATTGGACAAGAAAGTAATCTCTGTTCCAGGTTGTAAAGTAAGACTGAGAAAAATAAAGATGAATTAGACCTCCAGAGAACAAAACAAAACAAAACAATTTTTTCGCCACCTAATCAGAAATTGAATAAGGGAAGAAGAGAGAGTTCATTAGGAGGAGGTGATTAGGGTTTGCTATACTCCAGACAAAAAAAAATTCAGTAAGGATAATTTAGAATCTAGAC
The DNA here is from genome assembly GCA_013398855.1 of Mohoua ochrocephala. Lineage (NCBI taxonomy): Eukaryota > Metazoa > Chordata > Aves > Passeriformes > Acanthizidae > Mohoua > Mohoua ochrocephala. Next base: position 109,189 of record VZTA01027045.1, read on the forward strand.
ATAGAGAAAAAATGACTAATGAGGAAGTGTGTAAATTTGAGGGGGGGGGTTGTTTTTATGGGGTTTTGGTTGGTTGGTTGGATTTTGTGTGTGGCTTTGTTTTTGTTTTTTAATAAAAAACCTTATTGCACCTGAGATATGGGCAAAACCAAGAACTTGACTTGGGGTGTAGGGGTGCAGATTACCTCCATAACAGAATATCTGTAGAACTGAAATATGAAATTGCAAGTTTGACATCCAGAATGTTTAGTTCTTTTATAGCATCACAAGTAACACTAATAATAGCAAATATAGCTCATTTTAGGAGAAAAACGCCTTTCAGGAAACTATTTATTTGCTCACCTCTTTAGAAAGCAAAACTTAAAATAATTTTTAAATGTTGACAAAGGAAGGTCAGAGATATTAATAGAAAATGAGACAAAATAAAGCAAAAAGGTTTAAAACGTCAAGCTAATCTGATAGTTCTTTGATGGAATTATTGATTTTATCAGCTGAGGAAGTGCACCAAGGAATTAATCAGTCTGTAATTCATTGTGATGTTTGGTATGGAGAGATGAGAAAGAGTAAAGCTGCTATATAGTAGTTTGGCAAGACCTCATCTGAAATTTTCTGTAGTATTTTGCATGTTCAAGAGGAAAGTAAAATTGGACGAAGCACTTAGAAGACATACAAAGCTGCTCAGCAGAGCAAAGTGCATGTCTTACTGAAATAGCTTTGCCTAATTACTTTAGCAAAGTAAAGATCAATACATAAGAGGAGTTTTATTCACCCTCTATAGAAAGACTCAGGAATGAACACCAGAGTGATAAAAAGAATTTTTTAAGATAAAAGAAGTTAAAGAAATGGATAAAACTTGAATATGATTATACTAAGAATGGAAATTAATGACACTTTTGAAAATCTGATGGGTTTTGGTTTTAAGGGAGCAAATTGAAACTAATTTTAATTATGTAAATGAGGCTAGCTTGTATTTTCCCTGGGATTGTAAACTGGACTTGATGATGGAAGGAATATCTTTTTAGCTGATCGTTCCTATCCTGTATGTGATACAGCCATTCACGTTCAGTGATGTGTTTGTGTGCTACAGCCCTGTTGACAAGACTGGGATTCTTCTTGATATGAGTTTATGTTTTAGTCCACATTAGCAAAGCATGTCAGTATATGTTTCAGTGCCAGTGAAGTCATAGGTTATTGAAATTTAATTACTAAAACATATGTCTCTGTATAAAAAATAGTCCAAAAAAGAAACTGCCTTTTTTTTGTTTAAACCTGGATAGAGATAATTCTGTTGACATTTTAACACTATAAAGATAGAATTTTAACTATGCAAACTCCAAAGAACAGTGAAAGATTTCTCCTCTCATCTGAAAAAAAAGCTTTTTCTCAGATCTAATTCACAGTTTTGTGATTGTTATCAGTTCATGCCAGCCAAAAAAACAATGCTGATGCTAATCCATGATATAAACCTATTATTATAGTATCAGAGGTGTAAGTATCTCTGTGAGTTGAGTGTTTAAATGCTGATATGATATGTATAAGAATTTTGGTCAATTATTTTCAGTGTAGTCAGTACTGTAATTTTGTGTATGTGTGTAATATAAGTGAGAAATAGAGGAAGGAATACACGGATGTATCTACTTTTATGTTTAGCAGTTCCTAGTAAAAACAGGGACCTCTTCAGGTTAGGGTAATCAGTGGAATACTCACTGAGAAATAAAAGGATAAATGTGACTTTGTTTTCTCTGAAGCTTTCATTTCAGAACATGGTGACTTTTTTATTTTGCTATCTTAGTAGTTCGTTGCTCCATAAAGGATCTCCATGTACAAAGTGTCATGCAAGCTGTTATTTAAAGGCTGTTGTTGATTTTTTTAGCATAAGTAGAGTAAAAATATAACGAATCTAGAGAATGGAGTGAAAGGCATATTCCAGAATGAGGGAGCATTCATAAACACAAACACCTGTTCTTTCCCACATCAACCGTTTCTAGTGAAGAAGGGCCTTTGCAGAAGTCAAAAATTCATGAATCCAAAACTGAAGACAGTTTGTATAGCAGAGTTTGATACATAAAAAAAAAAAAGCTGATCTGTTAGACCTTTCCTGACGCCAGAGGAGAAATTATGTTTGTCCTATTCCCCTCCCACTTTCTCGTGTATGTGTGTCTAAATTAATTTAGAACATAACTGTACAAGTTAATTGTTAATAACTGTTTTTATTTATGAGAAATGAGCTCTGTAATGCAGATAAAACAACACTTCTGCTATTTAATGTCATCTCATCAGTACAGAAGTGCAGAAGGTCACCCACCCAATGCACCAAGTATCCTTGAGGAAAGAGACATTTTGCAAAACAGAAGTAGCTTCAAACACATATTCTGTGTAAAAACCCTGTACAGGAAAAGGAATGTGACTGCAGTCATCAAATACATTGCATGAATATGCTCAAACCTCCAAAAGGTTGTTTGCACAAAGACTGTCATAGCCAAAAAAGAAAACAAAAATTTATCAATGTAATGATGCAAGAGATAAGTACCTTGATAGTTTAATGGCATGAAGCTTTTTTTTGTTTTGAATAGGAACCTTTTTTACCCAGAACTCGAGAGTAATAAGAAATTTTTAATTGACAATATTGAATTAGGTGTCTACTCCTAGAGTTTCAGATGCAAAAGTCCCAAGAGATAATTTAAAGTAGTGATTCTCTTTAGGAGTAACTGATGGGTGGGGCGACACCGTATTTTAGGGCTATTTAGGTCATCAGCATCATCCACATCACCCAACATAATTACTTTCCTTGTCTGTATGGAATGGTCAGTAGTAAAACTTGTTCATTTCGAACTCTGTAACTCTGTTTCTGGTTATTGAAAATTTAAAGCCTTGGGGTTTTATATTTATTTTAAAGAATAATTTCTCTATTGGTTACATTGTTACCTGCCATCAAAAACATTAATTTCTCTTCAGCACTTTTGGGAAGACTTTACATTGGCACAAAGTGGATGCTAACCCCTTCTCTTAAGTGCAAAAAAATCCAGAAACATCAAGAAAGGGCCTCGACTGCAGAATCTATTCACAGGAAATTTTACATTCTCTATTATGAGAAAGTGGCAGCCTTGCTTCTGAATTCCAACTGTGCACATTCAACCTTTCTATTAAAGTTCTGTGTCTTTGAATAGTGGGTTTTGGATGTATTGTGGCATCATGGAGTTTTACTAAGAAAACCAATCTAGAAAGTCAGCAGTGTCACACCTATTTATTCTCATTTTAGCTTTCATACTGATTGATGCTTGAGGTGTTTTTCTGATTTGAGATTTTAGAATTGCTCAATTACTACAGAAAATTCTCAAAAATAATGCCTGATTTATGACAGTCTTTCAAAGGAAAGCATTTAAAATTTCTTAAAAAGCTATCCAGGGGGCCTTCTAATGGTCTTTAAACCATGTGTGTCTTTCAAACAGATTCAGAAAGATACTCAATGAGTTAGGCAGGAATTTCCAAACTAGCTAACTCTGTTGTCACCCACCAGTGGCAGTGACAGCCGCTATCATTGTAGATCTACATTTATGCACTGAAAGAGAAGTGTAATCTCCTTTCTCACTTTCTAAACTGGAACCTACATATTATTATCTTCCCATTTCCCTTGTGCGCTTCTCACTCTCCCTCTGATTTTTCCTCATTCCTGAAGGAGCCCCAGATCATCCTTTCATTGCTTTAAGGAACATCCAGTCTAAGCCACAATATAATCATCTCGATGCAAGCGGAGCTAAAAGCTGTTGTATTTTCCACCTGGTATAAGCATGTCACATTGACCTGTTTCTACACCTCACCCGAGGAACTAGTCTTTTTAGGTAAAAATTTTGTTCCACATCACACAGCTAAGATGATGCAAACATCTAATGAGCAGATTTCCTTACAAGAACTTCTCATCTATGTAAATGTTAATATACGTGGAATTTATTTTTTGCCAGCTTTGAACTTGTCATGAATACCATGTTCACAGCCTGCCTTCTTAGTGTCATTACCTTTACATATCAGACACTACTAGGACTTTTCTTTCTTTATATTTTGCTTACCACTACCATAATAATCCTTTCCCTCAAAACATCATTTTGGGATTTCAGATCTCTCAGTGAGCACAGCTTCCGTCAGTACCAAAATAGTTCTTTGGTCACATCCCATTAAATAGTGATGGGAACCCTAATATTGCTTTGGTCTCACTTGTGGCCAACAAGGCTGCACCACTGTAGAGCTGTGGTTTTGCTTTGATCTATTTCTGAGTGTATTCCAAGCCATGCATTTGATCTATTCTGACATCTACCCTGGGAAAAAATGTTCTTTTCTTTTCACCATTTATACACGCAGGCCAAATAAGCATTTTAAACACAGATGTCTAGGTACATAGAGTTGGAGTTCCCCCCCAGAGTCACTATTCTGTTAATTCACCTCTTGCATTCATGATGTTAATTTCACTTTTCCTTTGTAAATTTTAATCTTTTCCTTCAGCTGGTATTTGAAAATATTTGACAAAGGTAGTTTATTCAAAAGTTGAATCTTTTACACGCCAAATTATCAAGGAAACTTAATTCACATTGAAGTATATATGAAGGAAACTGCATCACAATTGATTCTTCTTCAGGACATTTTTCTCTAAGGTGAGGTTGGACACGCCAAAGAAACCCTGCAGCAACAGGGTCCCAGTGGTGCCTTACTTGTAGTGATTTTTGCAGTCAATATTTTATATGGAACCTTTTGTATATATTATGTGAGTGATCTTCAACTGTTTCGAAGTTAATTCCAAAGGGGGCTGAAGGAAACCTTTGGAAAATGAACAGAGTTGATGTTAAAAAACAGGCAAGGACTGAACTGCATTCAGCACTACAAAATGTAGATGAGAGCAGATGGAGCTATTTTGTGGCTAATTCTTCAACGTGTGAACAACTCACCACCACCTCCCTGCCCCAAATGAGGTGTAAAAAAATGGAAAATGCTATCATCGCTAGTGCTGTTTTCCGTTGACTCTTGTTCAATGGAAAGTGAAACTGCCTGCAGTAGAAATTAATGGAGTTTGTCTGCTCTCACACACATCCACTCAAGCTCCATGGATCATACTTAACCCTTAACTTATTTTACATTTCTGCATAGCTCCCCAAATGTGATAAAGTTACAAAGCTATGAAACTCAAGGTAAACTCTCCCTTTAAGTCTGGCTTTTCTGAGATATGCTCTTTGCAGAGACATCCATTTTGGATGTCAGAAAACACCCTATAGCTAAAGAGACATTGACAAAATCTATTTGTCATAGTCAAGTAAAAAGAAATTGTCATCCTTTTACTGTGAGGTAGAAATGAACAGGGGAAAAAGCTGAGTTAAGTATCTTATTGTATGCTAATGAAAGCCTGAGACTGCAAATATTTCAGCTACGACTCCGAGACATTTTTTTTCTTTCCTAGTGAAGACGTAAAGGATCTGTCAAGCTGCTTCTGTCCAACTGAATCTCTTTTGTATTCATACAGTACTCATAACAAGACATTGACATTTATTACATCTTCTGAACTCCACTGTATACAGCTAATCATAAAGATTACACTGCCAAAAGTATAATTAATATAATCCTGATTTAGTTCCTGTGCATACCCTGATTTACTGCTGCCATTTTCTTTGAGTCAAATCAAAAGAGAATGCTTGACATAATTTAAATAATCTAAAGTTATGTACAGCTGTTTTTTATTAAGTGTTTGCCAGCCGGAATAATGACATGCTTTCTTTGGCATGTCATAATAAGGCTGTGGTAAAATATATACGTTATGATTACATGAGTTAGTAACCAAGGAAACTAAATTGGTATTGTACCAGTGTCCTCCAGGACATATATAATTAAGAGCCTGTCAGGTTTTCTGAGAAAGATCTCCACTGTCTCAGGACTTAACAACATCCTTGTGAAATTCTGATGTATGGAGTGAAATGTACGAGGTGAGAGAGCAGGTACTGCATCAAATGTAACACACTTGTCTTTGTCTGTGAAGGTGTTCATCAGCAGACTATATACACAGTTTTTATATTTGTCAATTTGTCAATTTTTGATGTCTTCTTAGTTGCTCACTGAAAGCAAATGCCTCAAAAACAAAGCCTTCCATTAAAATTGAAGCCAACAATTTCACTGAAATCAGAAGCTGTTGAAAACATTGGGCAACTTCCCACTGGATAAGACTGTAGGATTAGAATTATTTTAGATGTTCTCTAGATTAAGACCTTCATTTATTTCACCTAACCTTAGGTGAAAACCCAGTCGTGTTTTACATGTACCCTACTTGAATTTCAGTCCTATGGGCACCTTTTGTCAAGGCAGAAAGCAAAAGTATCTTAGGTAAAGTTAAATTGTCTGTCTCTTTGAAGACCCTTAGAGAAAAATCATATCCACTTGAATACCTGAACCTAAATTAGATAGGGAGTGCCTTTTTCCACTTTTGTTTTACACTTCTTTAAAGCTGATACCTTTTTTGTTTTGAAAGTCCCTTCAACTCCCCATTTCAGTTTAATCCAGCTAATGGTCATCTTCCTCTTTAAGATAATTTTTAGAAAACACCTGCTTAGATATTCCTAACTGCCCTGGTTACCCAGTCCATTTTGCCAAGGGTTGTCCATAAAAGCCCCCCACAGATATTCCCTTGTTAAGGGCCTATATTAACTGGGGACAGGTATGTAACCGTCAATGCTTCTATTTCTACCTATGGAGTTATAAAATTTTATTTTCTTAGTTTTCTGAACTCTTGCAATCTGATTTTTTTCTTTTTTTTTGTTTTTGTCATGCACTAAGGCTGTATCCTGACAGTACAGTTAAAATAGTGACTTAACACTTCCCTCAAAGCAAGCAGTTGAAGCTTGACAGCTTCATAGTATTTCTGATAATTTTAAAAGAGCACACACTGCAACTCAGAATTGGTTTGCTGTGAGCCACAAATAAAATATTGATGAAATATGCTCATAATAAGAAATTTTAGAACATCATTTTTCTCTGACTGGAAAGCATGGTGATTTCCCACTAATCTGTGTCACTGGGTAAGTTTGGGTAGTATGCAAAACTCCTCTCGCACTAAGGAGTAAATCACCTGACATTGCATCTATTTATCAAACATATGGTTGCAGAAGAAGACTTCAGAGCACAGAAAAAGAAAACACAGCTTTGCCTCAAGGTGCTTATTTGTCTAAACAACAGTGAATTCTGCTTTATTTTCCTATATTTTCAGTGATCAAAAATGGCATCCTGGTATGAAATGGATCGTGCAATTACTGAACACACAAAATGCCCAAAGTCGTTGGGTCATAGCTCTTAAACTGATGTGTGTGGAACAACCCCTTCTCTTGCATGAGTCTGAGGCAGGATGCCCAGAGTTTGCTGCCAGTAAGTTTAAGTGATTTCCCCAGTAAGTTCCAAATAGGTAGAGGCATAGCATAAGTATATGTAATGTTTGTCATTTGAAATATCAAAAATAAATACAATGATCCAATAACTTCTGTGTTGCCATGTATAGAAATTGTTCATACTTTTCACAGGTAAGAAGTTCCGTAGTTTTAG
>VZTA01027046.1:0-99139 GCA_013398855.1 Mohoua ochrocephala
TATATATATATGTATATAAAAAATATATAAATTACATAAACTTATAAATGCAAATACTTATAAACATATATGGATACATACATAATCGGTATACATAGAGATATAAATAGTATACGTGTGCATATATATATATATATATAAAAACCCCTCTTGAGAACACAATTTGCCAAGCGTGTGTAATGGGACGACTCCTACTCTCACCAGAAGCCCAGAATCAATTTTTGAAGTAATAGTAGTATAAGTTCTGCTTCACACCAGAGAAGAGTCAGTAAACAACAGTTTGAACTGTTTCAAGTGAGCCTGAAAGATGCTTATTCACCAGAGTTTGAATCTTTTGCAAATGGCTCATTTAATTCAACCTCAGAGGCATTTGCTCTCCACTTTTCAACCTCAGAAAGCAGTAACCTAGCTAAGGAGGTTAGATGCAGTATCACCAGTTCAGATCAAAAAGATGCCAATGAACAGCTGAGACTTAAATTCATACCCAGCACGGTTACACGGCCACGAAAACGAACAGTACATGCAATCGGTTTCAGCTATGTCATGTATTTTTGCCTGTTCTTAAAGAATTTCAGGATAAAAGATATTAAACAAAATCCTGAAATTAAAATCAACCAGGGAAAAATTAATCTAGCTGCCAAGAACAACTGACTGAGGCTCCATGACAAGCACAGATACATATTCAAAATTAACTTTAAAAAAGCTTCTAAATTCAACTAATGTGCTATAAAATGACAAATGCACATATTATACGAACCAATTATAAAACATTGCAGCAAGCATTAACTACATGCACAGATCTTACGAGCACCCTGGGAGCAGGACAGTGGACTAAATAAAGTCAAGCAATCTTGAAATCCACAGCCATTACATTTTCCCTTTATCAAAAGGGTGAGAGAGGTGTTCAGGGGGTTCTGACTTTTTCTTCTGAATGAGAGAGCAGAAAACAAGGCAGATACTTGGGAGTATCTGTAGGTTTAGTCTAGATGCAGAATATTTACCAGAAAACTAAAACTACTGAAACCCTGCAATACCTGCTTTTATCAGAGACTCACCTATTTGCAGAAAGATGTCAACCATTTATAAATCCGTTTCCGCGAGAAAATTATAAAAATCCTTTGGATACGCAATGTTCCGTACTCAACATTTGCCACCAGCAGACACTGTTGTTAAACAAAATGGGAAGCAGCCTTCAAAGCATCCAGACAGAAAAGCGAATTGTAGCCTCCCTGTAAATCCTGCAAAAATACATCTCGTTCACTTGTGTGGATCTCTTTATTGCAGTTGACATGGGCTTGCCCAGGGGACTAACTTGTTGTTCCATAAAGATCCTTAAATAGGCACTACTGATGAAACATTTAATCCAAGCCCTGGTATCAAATGGCTGCTATTGCCAGTGACAGTGATAGAAAAATCTATTTGCCAATTAAATAACTGCATGCAAAGCTATGACTGTTTATTATACCTTTTAACATAGTTCAGCTGGTTTGGATCATATCCAGTGAGCTTCATATTTTACAAAAACTGCATTCCCTATAACTCATAAGTAACATGCTTTAAGCCTTCGTTTTTTAAATACACCTTTTCACTCATGTTGTTATGAAGTGTTTACTTGGGCAAGGGAATACATTTTACACAGAAATGCCACTTATATCATTCAACTATACATATATATTGCATTGGACCTCTCTCTGTTGATAATGAAATTATGATTTATGCTTAGAATATATGACCGTATTTTAGTTGTTGGAAAAAAAAGAGCACTTTAAAAACTCGCTGTGTTTACTTTAAATGCTAAGAATGTACAAAAGCTATTCATTTTTCGTAAAACTAAGGGAATACATTTTGATCCCATGAGTCTAATAAAACCCTGCATAAACATAACAATAGGGAAAGCTAAGATGAATAGTTGAGATGAACACTTAAGCCTGGACTTCATTCTGGTTGGACTTCCACCATGCCAGGAAACAAGAAAACAAGTGAAGGGCCAGTAATTAAAAGGGATTTAAGATTAGTGGCAGTGTTACACCAGCGTGTGGAACACCACTAAAATAGGACACAGCACTCAGTTTGACAAGGTTGCAATTTAATAAAGTACATAAGGGTGCAAGTTGCAGCTCAGAGAAGTCATCTTTGCTGAGAGCAGCCTAAGTATATGCTTAACTTGAAATAACCACAGCTTAGCATGTCCTTTGTGTCCAGCATGAATATACATCTCCGGGACATGAATCATGAATATACATCTTTGGGACATGGACTGTATTTTCATTTCCACTTAGTATGAGAAAAAAGAAATTAAGTCATGCTAATATATGAAGCAGTATTGAATAAAAATGGGACGCAAATACTGGAAATAGCAAAACATGTATCTGAAATGAATCCCTTTCCATAAACAGGAAAAAAGACAGAGTAAGGGGACTTTTTGTTTCTCTTAATCACAGGAAAGTTAGGGGTGCCCTTGATCTTAAAAAAATTACCAGATGTAAGTTAGTATCTTACTCCTATTCCCCAGTGCCATAAATTTAGTATAAACTAAGAAAAAAAATATACTTAGGGATTCAGAATGTACATTGATTCTTCCACATTTTGTATTAAGATGTCATTTACTGCTTGCTACGCTATTTTTAACTTTGTAACTATTTTGTCAGGATAAATTGTAGCTTTTACTGTACCAATGTCTGGAGAAAATGTTTCCATCTTACTTTAGCCGATTATTGAAACAAAGTATTTTAATTTATGGAAAGTGCTTTTTCCATTTTCACATTTAAGCCTTATTCACGGAAATTATTTATGAATTTTGTAACTCTTTTAAGGTACCTAGGCTGAAATCATTAGGAATCGGTAGGAAGATTCATTGAAGACTTTTGTGAGGTAAATAAACTGATTTAAGCGTGCTGCTCTACCACAGCTTCATGAGAACACAAACTGTAGCATTATCTTTGACTGCATTAAATTAAGCCTCTAAAGTAAAAAAACCCCAACTGTTTGTCTAGTAAATAAAGTTAATGTTGTTTTTTCATATTACAATACCTCTCTTCCTATAGTTTATGGCTACTTACATGGGAAGAAGTCCAGACTATCAGTGCTTAAAAACTGCATTTGAGCCTCTTTACTTCCTTGATTTCTCCCTGCTGGGCAGAAATTTTTAATCACAAAAATACCTCTTGTAACTCCATATCCAACTTGGTTATACTCAAATTCGAGCACAATTACTTTGTTGTACAAATACCTTCGGAGCAGTCACAACTGGAACCCATTAGGTTTGCATCTGAGCAGCACATTTTTGTGAAGGATACGAGATGACAGCAGGACCTGCAGAAACACTGAGACCCCAGCCCTTAAAACATGGGGGTTTGGACTTCACGTGCAGGTGAGTGCCACCTCTGAGAGCTTGCAGGTGCTCTCATGTGCTTCCTCACCTGCACTGGACCACAGCCAGAATGCACAAGCTGCAGGAAAAAAACTATTCTTAAAAAGCTGTAAATTTTAATTTTTTTAAATTTTTTTAGGGTTTTTTTTTGGTAGTTCTGAACCAGACATCTTTGTAACAAATATTTATCAAAACCTCCCCTGACATTTTAGAGTTTTTAGCACATTTCTTTAACCAGCTCAGCTCTGACGCACATTCAGCAAATGCTTTGGGCATTTCTTATCTGGTGCTTTCAAACTTTCTCTCAGATCCACAGTAGCAATCACCATAACTTTTATTTCATTTTCCTAGGATTCTGATCTCTAAGATCTACAATTACACTTACTTACTAGTGTATAAAATATCTTTAAATGTGCCAAATCTATCTGAATAAATATACTTCAATGCATAAACTATTCCTTTTTTTTTTTTTCTGATGTATCACAATGAATACATTGGCTTTAACATCTATTCTCTTGATCAGTCATTTTGAGGTGGTCCACTTTTGTTTTCCTGACTTTCACAAACATGCTTGCAGCCAGTAAGAGACTCTTCACTATGATTAATGGCCTCCCATTGGGTATACAGAGAATTTCCCAGCCTGGTTCCCTTGAGAATGCTCCACTACATGGATTTCTACGCAAAGCTAGATTAAAAGAGGAGGAGCAATAGCTATAGTCCACCTACCCCACAGCCATCAATTATATACAGTTATAAATCAAAGTTTTCAGCCAGAACAAAGCCTAGTGTGGCAAACAAACAAGGGCGTTCACAGCAAATTGTTTTGAAGCAGAATAAAACTCTTGATAGAAACAATGGGGCAAGCAAAGCCACTGTCAATATCACTATAAAGTTCCGTTGATTTATTAAGAATTAGACACAGTGTATCCAATTACTGCTGAATTAACTTAAACAGAAAGCAGCAAGTGGAAAAATAAGCAAGGAGATGGATTTCTCTTTTGAAAGGAAAAAATTGCGCAATTCTATATCATAGTTAATTGAAGACAGTAACGTGAATCATAAAGTATCTGTACTTTAACTCCCTGTATTTGTGTTTCTTGGCTTTTGGTTTTAAGCTCTCTCTTTCATGAAACACTGGTATGTCTATCTCATCCATATTTCATCTCCGGTCTGTTTGTTTTCCCGGCTATTTCTGCCTCCATGCCATAGATGATTCTGATCAGTTTGGATATTTTTAAATACCCTTCACACACAATCTGCTTTCAAACAAGACAGTAGAAAAAAACACTAGGGGACATGGAGACAAAAGACTGTTAGCATCGCTCCTCACATGTCTCTTCCCTTCTGGACAACGTGAATTATCTGCAGGGGGTTGGGCCCCCTTTTTTTGCAGACATTTAAAATTCCATTTTTTTTATACACAGCGGTTTTTGGAAAGCCAAAGACTATAGTCAAAACCAGTCAAAATGAAAGTAAGCTCCAGCCAAAAAATTAGTTGGTATTTGCTCTTGCACCCAGTCCTCACTGCAGAACATTTTTCACATAGACTTTGTCTCTCTCTGAAGAAACAGATGCTTGCAAAGAGTGCTCAGTACTTTTCAGCAAGTGAAAAATTAATTTTTTACAACTCTGACTAAAGCTGTGCAGCCAAAGGCAGGAGCCTTTAGGATGACTTCACATTCCTGAGAGACAAACCTTGTCTGTCCTACATCACATTTTCCCCAGTCCTTCCTTGCACAACAGTCCTCCAGCTTGCAGCAGGCATCAGCACCCCAAGTTTGGAGTAAGATGGAGTTTCTGCACCTCTGACCGGGTAGGGTCACGCATGGAATCACGTAGGTTGGAAAAGACCTTCAATATCATTGGGTGCACCACTGCCAAGCCCACCACCAAATAATGTCCCCAAGAGCCACTAATGCACGAGATGTCCAGACCTACATTAACACACACACAAGCTCCTGTTTTCTCTGCAAATCTCTCTTCAAAGAGGCCCCACGCATCCGGAATGGTGTACAGGCACCATCCACTATGGGTTGAAGGATTCCTATGGGCCATGCAGAAACAAGAGACTCCCAAGACACCCAGCCCCATGACCGACAGACAGCAAGCAATGCCAGAGTCTGTCTGCCAAAGCACTCCTCCTTCACATGAAAAGAGCTTTCCAAGGCAGAATTCCTGAAAAATCCAGAAAAACACTGTGGTGGGATCCTTAGTCTGTGTGCTGGGAGATGGAGAGGGCTGATGACTATGGTGAGGCAGATGTTCTAGGTTACTCATGCAACACACAACATACCAGAGAGCTTAACACAACACCATGCAGAAGGGTGAGATTGGACTGCAAGATGTCATCTCACCCCAGGACAGGATAAACTACATCAGTGCTGTTCCTGACAGATAAGTTTTTAAATACTTCTAGTGATGGGAAGTTCATCATCTCCTACAGCAGTCTCCTCCAGAGCTTTATTACCTACATCATTTGAAGGGTTTTCTGGTCCTTCTCTCATTACTTTCAATAGTCTTCAAATTATTCCAGCTTAAGTTATTCCTGTCTTTGCAGCACTGCCACGTAGAATCCATAGTGCTCGTACCTCACTCAAAGAAGCAGCTCAAAGGGATGGTGCACAGAAAGGGAAGTGAAACACAGTCTGTAAACATCCTGCCTAAGTAAAGCTGTGTGAGAAACATGGACCACCACCTCAAGGGCCGCTGAGAAATTCCCAGTAAAAATCCAGAACAGTTAAGTGTGCTTAGTGACTTGCAGGTTTGTAACACACATAACAACAAGTATTAGTTAATGACTAAAGAAGTTTTTTTTTTCTTTGTTTTCATTTTTCTTTATGGTGGCAAATAGAGTGCAGAATTGACATGATGTCTGGAGCTCTAACCCCAGCTCTGCTGCTGGCTCTATACCACCTAATTCAAAACACCTAATAATGAAAGTCTACGTCCTTCAGCAACCAAATAAAACTGCAGAATATCAGTTTCTACAAAAACAGGACCAATTAGTACATACTTGAATTTTTTTTTGTCTCCTAAGTGTGTTCATTCTGGATAGATCTTCTCAGTTTTCTTATCTGATCATAACTTTTCCATCAAATTCCCAAGCTTGCAGGCATGCATTGCTTAACATTTGTGAGCATGAAAAAAAAAAAACCTACCATTCATCCTTAGCTTTCTTCCAGATTTCTGAATCTCGACAAGAAGAAAAAGATGTTCATACAAGAATTTTTTTAAAGTTACTCTTCTAGTGTTAACACAAATTGTCCTTCTGGAAACCTACATTACTTTCCTGGCAAGACTATCTTCATGTAAGAATAACAAAATTTGGTATCCACAGGTTCACAATCCACACATTCACGTTACTAGACCTCTCTTCCTATGTATTTCCACACTAATAAAAGAGACATTTGCCAAAATACATAAAAGCACACAAGAATTCCATTAAGGAATTCCCCAATCAAGAGTTCACAGCCACTCACAAATGACAATCTACAATGACAATTTAAGAGGTGCACAAGTACATACTCTGTTTAGGTTAAAAATGTCCAGTAAGTAAGTAGATTTCAAATTTTCAAGGAATCATGAGATAGAAAGTGAAAAACGCAAACAAAAATGCTAATGTTTCAACTTTTAAGATGATATACCATGCACATCCAACTCCCTTTAAATCAATTTTATGTCTAAATTACACAGAGCTGTTGGTAGAGGTAAAATTATGCTGTTTTGAAGAAGACATCAGTAACAGGTATGATTTAACATACTTCAAAGTAGCTTAAGAACTACACGTACTACTGCTGAATTTCTCCCTTTCTCACAAACTTCTCCATCCCTGTATCATTTGAGACACACACACACACACACACACATATTGTATCTTGTACTTTGGAAAATATGTTCCTTAAGGGAAAGGGCAGTATAGAATTTTGCATGTAGAAAATCTAGTCCAACCCAAACGAGGTCCAGGCTGGCAGAAGCTTGTAGATGCTTCTGATACGTGCTAAACACTAAGAATAGAAACTGAGGCTGCTTTCACAGCTCCGTGATGATGGTATTTGTGTGTCTAAAATTAAACGCGAGGCCTATTGATCCACACCTAGTTTTCAGTGTTGGGCAAATTCAAAGTGGAAGAAGAGAGTGATGACCTTGACACGAATGTGATTGGGAAAACCGACTGGGATGGGAGGAAAATTTGTGTTTTTCAAAAAAGCTGAATGTGTAATCCTCCGAACAGACTTGTGGTTAGGTGCAAGAACATCAATCCAAGTGTGACATCGGCCAATTATCTTGTTTCTTTAGGACTCATCCTGCAGCCTCTCCAATAGGAGGGAAACTCTTCATCAACCTGGTTAGATGTTTAGTGCAGGAGCTCCAGGAAGAAGCCTGACACAGCAGATACAGAAAGTTTAAGTTTACTCCTTTCATCGAGTAGCTACAACAACAGGATTTGACTTGTAAGGACAGAAAGCGGACAGACACACTTAATTTGTTATTGAAAATTAGTCATATTTTGATTACTTTTGTTTGCAAATTATTCTAGAAAAGAAACCAAAGCACATACCTAATCCTAGTAACAACAGGCTCAAGGTCAGGCAGAAGAATACAATTATCTTCATAAAAAATTGAGGCAATATTAAAGACACAGTTCTCTTTATGAACTTTGTGAATGGATGAGTACATCTTAAAAGAGCAGATGGAGAGAAACCTTCCTTTCACTCACTATATGAAGTTATGCCTGAACCATATAATATTAAGGTAAGCACTATTTGTAGATGCAAAATTACTTTTTGAAGGGGTCACAAATTCAAACACAGCACCTCAGCCTAGCCCGAAAGCATTCCTTTTTTTATTACTCCTTTTTAAATGTTTATTTCATACACATTTACCACAGCTCATTTCAGCTGAACAGAACCCCCATGTTTGTGATTTTTGCCTACAAGAATATTAAATTTCTGCACATCTGTCTTCTCTCTAGGGGTTTCTCTAGGGAATATAATAGTCTATTTGTTTTTCTATTGATCTTGTATCTAAATACTGTTTTCTCCTTTCAGAAAAAAAAGAGAGCTGCCAAAGAATCAGTAGTGTCACTGTGAAAATGTTTTTCTTAGCTGGATGAAATGATGGCAGGGCAAGATTGGGAAAAAATATTTTTCAAATCTGTTTTAATAAGCGTACTTCCAGAAAGGGATATGCTAGATATTGGTCTAGGCATGCCCCAGGCCTATGATCCATCTTTCATCCTTTTTACCAATTTCAGACTGACAGTTAAATTAGCTCATGGAAAAGGCTCCCGTAGGCAGTAACCAATAACCTGCCATCCAAGGTAAGTTGCAACAGTGAGAGGCATAGGAAAATAAATGGAGATAGAAAGCTGAATTTACATCAGTCGATAAGGAAAAAAACGAGGATACAAAAAGGATCAAATAAAAAAAAAAAAAATTAAATAAGTCATGCTGGAAAGAGAAATAGGAATTGTGATTTAATGCTGTGTTAAGCAATAGGTGTAGACTGACCTCTTAAGACATGACTAGCCGGTCTTTGAGTTTCTGTAGTTAGTAAAACCAGTAAGTTTACAAATACACAACTGCAAATGGAAGAGCTTTCTCTTCCTACAATATTTAGGCTTACCACCACCTAGTTACTGAGATGTGTTCATCGGGAGACAATAGCGCGTCATAAAAGGCAAGATATCAACAACCTTTTGAAAGACAAAGCTCATTTTCTTCTCAGGCAAAATAAAATCCTCAGCATGGGAGTGTTCACATTACAGTGCTAATAGTGCACATGTGCTGAATTATTTAAAAAATAATAAAGATAGGAGGAATGACACATCCGCCGGTTCACTGACAAAGCAGGCGGTTTAATATTTGCACAGCATCTATCCGACCAAGTAACTTGAGCTTATTGAATCTGATGCTTAACATAGATTTCTGCATGAAAAATAACTGCTGCAAACACTTAGAATAAACTCTTTCTGAAATGGGCTTATAGTTATATCTGAACTTGTATTTTATACCTGCATTTTTGTCTTTTTTTTTTTTTCCATCAGACTCTATGATAGGCAAATCACAGTTTAAAACCAATGACTTCAGTAGAGTTAGTGATTTTTTTCATGGTAGCAATTTCCCCTAATGTTATTCATGGTACAATATAACATTAGAAATTACAATTAAAATTACGGTTTCAAACTAAGGTGTAGTGCTCTGTTAAGCACTGTTAGCAAAGTTTCTTCTGTTTCATTCACATATATAGACAAGAATTTCATCAGACAATCCCAAAATGTTAACACAGATACTTGCAAAAAATCCCTTTTTGTTTAGTGGGATGCCACAAAACATGACAAACCCATTTTGTTGCTCACTGCAGCTGTGTGTCTGCGTTTGAAAAGCATGCTTAAATTAAAGATACAAAGAAATGCCTGGGGTTTCATTGCATTGCAAATGTAAAGAAAGACTGATTTTCTTCAAAGGAGGTTGATAATAACCTACAAACAGCAGGTATTTTCTGCTACCAGCATGTAGCTGGCATGTCATGGCTAGTACATCTTTAATCATAATAATGAGTTCTGTGGTAATCATGATAAAATATGTTTTAACTGACAATGTTTTTACCTGCCATTGCTACCCTCTACTGAGAAATAGCCAACTTCTTTTCTTTTTGAGCTTCTCTAGCTTTAGCAGCACATCTCATTGAAGCAGCTGTACCATTAGCTGGATTACTACTTTAAAACATTTAACATTCAACATTTCAACATTTAACTCTTAAATATCAGTTTAAGTATTGTGAAATTCAACTGACTGCTCGGAACAAGGAACACACATAAAAATAAAGGAATGGTCTGGAAAAATAAGGGAAATTGCCATTTATTTTCCTGCAATAGGCAAACAGTTTTCTAACTTCTTTCTCTAAGCAAATAATTTTTTTTTCTGCAACAGTTAATTCATAGAATCATAGAATGGTTTGGATTGGAAGGGACAGTAAGGATCATCTAGTTCCAACAGCCCTGCCATGGGCAGGGACACCTGTACTAGACCAGGTCACTCAAAGCACCATCCAACCTGACCTTGAACACTTGCAGGCAACCATAGCTTTTCTGGGCAACCTGTTCCAGAGCCTTACCACCCTCACAGTAAATAAGTTCTTCCTAATATCTAATTTAAATTTAACCTCTTTCAGTTTGAAGTCACCACCCCTTGTCCTGTCACCACATGTCCTTAAAAAAAAAATCCCTCTCCAGTTCTCTTGTAGCTCCCTTTAGGTACTGAAAGGTCACAATGGGGTTACCCCAGAAATTCTCCTGTAAGTTCCCATTTTCTCTTATGTGCATTTTCTCTAAGATGTTTCCCATGTAAAACTAGCATATTTCTCTTGTCTGTTGGGAAAAAAAAATCAGACCCATATCAGGACTCTCTCTTGTCCTAGACCATCGATATCACAAAAGGACCAGTTACCATCCCCTCCAGCAAGCATCCCATCCCTCTCCACCCAGCTATTGAGAGCCTCAACTTTTGCAGTTCCTAACTGCAAGTAGGAACACAGTAATTTACTATGAGGTGACACCAACTTCCAGCCTACTCCAGAAAACCTGATTCTCCTTGAAATGTTGTGGATGCCCTGTCCCTGAAGCATTCGAGGCCAGGTTGGATGGGGCCCTGAGCAACCTGATCTAGCGAGGGAAATCCCTACCCATAGTGGGGGGATTGGAACTAGATAATCTTTAATGTTCCTTCCAACCTTTCCATTCTGTGAACGAAACCATTCTATGAAATGTCACCTTCTTCTCTTAGGACAAAAATGAATGCATTAAAGAACCCTTCTGAATTTTTTAATGAGAGAAAAAAATTAATAGCATAACTAGAAAAACATCACTGAAATCCCACCAAAAAATATGGAAGGGAAGCTAGAGAGAAGTAATTAAAGCTTTTTTTTAAAGCACAACAAAAGTGAAACATCCTGAACTGTAGAACATCCAGCATTAAAAGCTAAAACCAAAAATAAACTTGATGTCTAATATGTCTAATAAACTTCACCCAGGTCCACAATAAACAAACAAACCAGTGGCTATGAATAAATGCAACCTCTTCCACCAGGCTTATAGAGGATTACTTGGAAGGGAAATCAGAAGAGCTCTTCTGAGCAAACCTGAAACAGCTTTGAGTCCTGGGGATGAACCCAGCATGGGCACTGAGCCTCATGCAACACAAATATCTGCTCCACAGCCCATTTCAAAAGCCTGTGCCACACCTCAGGTACTGGGTTTGGCTGGGACAGAGCAAATTTTCTGGGACAGAGTTAATTTTTTCAACCACAACAGCTCATCACAGAAGGGTCCCTGATGCGTGGTTTCATTTTTTCTTCTGCCACTGTCCTCACAGTGGTGCCAGCAAGACTGTTCCTACCACTACCCCAAAAGAATTTATCTAACAGTTGCACCTTGGCCACAGCACTCCCAGGGACCTGGGCCTCCATCCCAAACCCTTTTGTAGATGGGAACGAACTTGAGCAGTAATGGTGAAAGATGAGGTGGGAGCAGATTATCAGAGGTTATGTCTTGGGCTGAGTCTCCTACTCCATCGTCAGCCAGCCCTTTACCTGAGCTTTCACAAGCTTCAGTGTGCTGCAGAACATTATTAAAAGTTTCTACTGCACAGTGGCAATATGACCAGGGCTAGAGACAACACTGTTGAGTTATTCAGATTTGGTGGTAGCACAGCTTTATTCAATACCTCAGGTATTTTGTACAGTGTGAGCAATATAAATGCACCCTGGCAGGTAAAGACCTCTGCAGCAAAAAAGTACTTAAAGACTAAACTGTGAAGAAATAAGCATTCTAAATGAGTGCTCATTTCAAAAGCATTTTTCTTTTGCCACTTATTAAGGTTTGCAGAAACCTGCTGAAAGGATGTTTCTCTGTTACAACCTTTAACTCCGAGTTCTTAACCATACCATAGATCATAATATTGTCATTCTTCACTGTCACCGCTGCGTCAGCAGCTGTTTTTGGTCTCACAAAAAAAGGATTTGACCTTTGGGATGGACAGGAAGCTGAAGGAGCAACTTTATGAAAAAATAGCCTCCTGTTTACATTTGCCTTGTTTAGCGAACAATTATCTTGGGAGACATAAGTAATAAGCATGTAAGTTTACATAAGCAGAAGTGTCATTTTGATCGCACTAAATAGGAGTGCATGTCAAGCTGTCGGTAACAGTTCTAACTACGAAATGCTTATCCGTATTTTACCAATAAAACCCACAAAAAAGCAAATGACAAGACCAACAGGACAATCTGTCAGAATCTAACCCCTACCTATCACAATGAGGCTCATCCACAACCACAGAGAAAACAGCAGCTGCCATTATTTTATGGGGCACAATTTTTAGTCGTATTTGTTTACAATTGTATCTTTAATGCTGGTAAACCCAGACCACCTATTCCATGATTCTGTGATCTACATCGAGAGCACCAGAAAGCCTCAAACTATTCCTTATATTTGTCCTAAATACTCTCGAGTACTTTAATTCTACTGTAGTCAGCATTAAGTTTTCTATATATATTCGTGCGCTGAAAATAAATGATTCATATGAATCTGAGAAGCAGTAGGGTGAATTATATGCAGTATAACATCTTCTGAGTGTTAAATGTTATGTTCCAGATAACTCATAATGGCAGAGACAAAGCAACTCAGTTCTTCTTTAAAATCTTGTATTCTGTGAAAGTTATAATGCTATTTAAACACATTGCAAGTATTTACACTCATTGTCTAGATAATCTTAGTTTTAATGAAGCATCACTTCATTTTCTGAGGTTTGAAAATATGTAAAAATCAAACATGAAGTATAATAGCTTTTCCAACTTTGTATTTTACACTCTCTTCACAGTGATACTTACTTTAAATATTTTAAAGGAACAGGTTGTAAAGGTGGAATGTACAATATCCAATCAGGAAACCAACCTCAAGAGCACCCCTGAGAGTATACTTTAATAGTACAACAGAATATCATTTTATCTGCCTGGAAGAAAACACTACTGTTTAGAGTCCTTATATTCACAGTTTTATATGAGGCCTAGAGAAAAACTACATACATTACAGAACAGATTTACTGCTATATACATGCATACCTCTTCCATTTGCATGTATTTAATATTCAGCAGGTTCTGTAGACCACCTCTCCACTGCTACTCAGCTCACTACAGGATAGCAATGACACTGACAACAAACTCATCCCCCGAGAGCACTCAGGCAACTTCTCTTAGTTACAGTAGAAGTCTCTTGAAATACCATCCTGGCTCAAGGGAAAATTCAGCTCTTTATTTACTTAAATTTTAACAAACAACTGGAACAAAGAGCACAATGCCAAATAACCACAACTGTCACCACACCTCCCAGGGCAGCGTGCTCTCCTGTATTTCATCTCTAACATTACCAAACGTAAATGGAAGGAAAACACCCAAATCTTCACCGGACTATTTCATGGTCCTGAAATGCAGGAAGAATAATTTTTGGCTTGCCATCTAAGGTGGGGAGAATATCTCATCAACCAAAACACTCAAGGTCCTATGGAGCAACATCACATGCAGCTTTCAGAAGTACCACAATGAGAAAAGAACACATGCCTACCTGCTTTTAAATAGCTACTAATGACTCAAATTACAGAAAGCTCTGTCAGAAGACAGACATGCAAGTCCTCTGCCACAGCTCAGCAGAATCCTGTGTGCAGGCTCTGTGGTCAGCACTTTTTTTTTAATCCATTTCCAGCAAAAGATGGATTATGAAACATAACCCCCCTACATTTAAAAGTCCAATGGGACGGCTGTGATAACACTACCTGTCTTACTGCTTAACATTGTGTTTTGATTTCCTCTGCTTGGGCTTCTTTTTGCAGCACAGATGTCGGGAATATTTCTATTTAACATTTGGCACGCTTTTTTCACTGAGGAAAATTAAAGGCCTCCACAGAGTTAACCAATGCACGCTTTTTTACTTATAGAACTTGACTTCAACTTTCCATCTGTCTCAAGTTCATCCCCAATCGGTGTGCTGAGACAGCAAAAGACTATGGATTAACCATCCGTCTGAAGAAAGCTGAGATAATGTGCCATCCTACACTTGGGAGAGGATAAAGATCCAGCATGACAATCAATGCAGATGTACTCTCATAATGGATTTCACTTACTGAGATGAGTTTTGTTTAAGCACTAGCCTTAGTGATCACTAAATCATTATTTAAAAGTAAAAAGTTGTACCTTGCCTTCAGCAAAGTACCCCACTGAACCTGACACCAGCACAGTGTGAGCTCAAACAGTCCATCCCCACTCCACTTCCACTCAAGACTCAAGCCAACCCTCTTTTTCTCTTCCTTCTGCTCCCCAGTGGCCCTCAAGACCATCTCAGGGCATCCAGCTCACCCTGAACACAGGTCTCCTTCCCTCTCTTCACCCCAGCAAGGTCACCACTGTTATTTCCGTCGTGTCAACCGCCTTCCTCAACACCTTGCTCTCCCTCTGCTCCTGCCCCCTGTTCCCCCCAAACTGCTCAGCATGTCACGCTGGGTTTTCTCCTTCTGCCTTGTCATGTCCTTGCATCTGCTCCTCCAAGTTTCACTTACTCTTTTTTCTCCCCCCGAGCTCAATTCTGTCCTCCTGTCACGTAACTGACTCCCTTTCATCACAAAACAGACAAAAACCCCAAAAAAACAAACAAAGCAATAAATAACCCTGTTCCTGGCAAGGTACTTGCTGCCATCCCATGTTTATTTGGTCTGAGCTCCTTCTCCCAATGCATGCCTTGTCTACTGACACCACAGTCCCTCTGAGCTCAAGGACTATTTGCTGCGGGGTATTTGCACACTGCCCAGCACAGAAAGGTCCTCCAGTAACAGCATAATTCCTTTACTCCAAAGAGCCAGTGTCAGGACACTACTATTTCTAATGCAGCTCATCCAAGGGAAACCTACATCTTTTTTTTTCCTTTAATATGCTTTCTAAACAACAAAACAAGTTGTTGTAACTGTCTGTAGGCACAACTGAGCATGTAAGGACATATGACATCCACACAACTGCTGGATGCAGGGAGTGTTATTTAGCATATCGACACGCTAGTGGACTAGAGCCATCCTGTACCATTTCCCACATCATTCCAAGAGAGGTGAAGTAGAAAGCCAGCTTGTGTTTTCAGCCTTAGGTAACAGACATCCAAGACATTTAACTGCCAATCATAGGTTTATTTGTCTGATCCTATGAAAATGTGAGCCCAACTCATTCCAGATGGGTGCATACCCAGGTACCCAAATTTACATTTGCAAGCATACAAACATGCTCCTGCACAGACCCACACTGCCCACCCAGCAAGGAGCAGAGCAGACTCTTAAAGCATCTTTTCTACTTCTGTCCCACCCCACACACTGTTAAAAACGGCAACCCAATTTTAATTCATGCATTTTGTTCTGCAGAACAGTTTGTGGCAAATGACAATTGCTAGACAAAAACATTTCTTCTGCATTACTTTTCAACAAGTTCCCATTTGTATTCATCTCCTCCGTCCAGATGAAATGACACTGCAAGTCAGACACACCTGTTTGACAAGAAGTGAGGTCATCTGGGACATGAATTTGTCCTCTTACATAAGAAAAGGCCTAGTCACAGAATAAATAGTAAGAAAATAAAAAAAACAATACACATCCATAAAGCAGTATTGGTAGCAGAATTGTGCGAGAGTTGTGGTTACTCGTCCCCCATAGAAAATACAATAAAGCGAACGTTTAAAAAAAAGTTTTTTTAAAAAAAAAAGTAAAATAAAAAAATAAAAGCTTGAACAGCAAAGGGAGACAGACAGACGAAGGAAAGAAAACATCCTGGCCACTATGACACCAGCCTCAACATCTGCAGTTGGTGAGGAACAGAATTTATTAAGGCAAAGTGAATCCTCAGGGTGAAAACAAGTTCGAAACATACTTCAACCTAAAGAAAACAGGATGCTTCTCAAGCAAGGAAAGCAGTTTATACTTCAGAGAACAAAAACAACTGTATTCATTTGTCTTAGCTGCCAAGTGCCATAAATTGAGCCCCTCCAACTTTAATAAGAAGTTTAAAATATTTGCATTTAAAATAGTTTAATCTCTACTTAATTAATTATTTGTCACCTATAGCCCTTTGTTTTCTCCCTTATGAACCTGAAACAAACAAAGCAATAAAGTTTCTCTTTGCTTAATAAAGTGTAAGGAGAAATAGATGCCCAGAAGGTAGGTGGTTCCCCATCCTCTCAAGCTTATCATTCAGACCCACTAAAAAGAATTCTCTGCTGTGGCTGAGCCCTTGGTTTAAAAGACCTTAGAAGTTGTATTGTCACATCTTTATAAAATACATGTACTGTAACTAGCTAGTTAGCAAAAAAGTCATGGTAATACTTCTAATAGGCACACACCATGTACATCTGAGGACTGGCTGATGACAGGTTTGGACCAAGACAGAGTCAAATATTGGCTGGGGAGAAGAATCTTTCCAGCACCACCACTCTGTAGCCACTTTGTACATGACTAGAACATACAGGTAGGATGTTGCTTCTTGTGTGTTCGAGAAGCACCTCCACCGCCTCTTTTCCATGTGACCATCTCTGAAATGCTCTCTTTCCCACACAAACTCCACTGGGGCTGTTCCTCACCAGCAAGGTGCCAGATTGCTGCAAGACACCTGCACAAAGACAGCTGCCCCGAGAGCAGATGGCTTCTACTTAGAGAGTGGGTGGCTTGTGTGAAACGCCAGCGGTGTCGATGATCAAGCTCTGCTGGCTGCCAGTGAATTTCCAAACAAAATGTCACGCTATTGGTCTACCTTGCCTGGTGCTGAACATCTGCAGCACTATTTTTCTCTATTTCCTTCTCTTCTCCTTCACGCTCTTACCACCCCTCCTGCCCTCCCCTGCAATCAATCAGTAGTCCCAACCTGGAGACCCCTCGCTGTGAATTGGATGGAGCTGCTGGTGGGGTGTGTGACCATCCAGAGCCTCAACTTTGTGATTCTTTGGATGCTTTGGCTACTAAACTCTCCATTTGTGAGTATTCAAAGCATGCTGCAAGGTCAGTCTCGCTTTCTACCCTGAAGACTGGGAATGTTTCAAGCTCATTGTGTTGCCACTGAATATCTGTCACAGAGAGATGAGCAGTCCTTTCTATTCCACTGTTCTCTGTACCATGTATTAATTACAGGAAGGGCATCCAGAACATAGCTTAGGTCTCCTTAATGGCTTTTAGAAATCTAAACACATGAAAACAAACATTGGATTTTGTTCTGTACATAATCCTTACCAGCTGTGACTGAGCTTTATATAAACTAGGCTATTTGATCGACTTCCTTAATGAGAATTGCCTCGTAGTGTAAATCATCTGAGGACGTAGGACAAAAAGCAAATTTTACTTACCCCTGTGCTGTAGTGTCATCACTTAGAAAAGGAATCAACACAGCAATTAATTATTTTTACACACACACTCTCATCTGAAGGACTGGCATGATCTAGTACCAGACAGGTAACTGTACAAGTCTGGTAATTCACAGATGTGCAGCATATTGATGGAAATAATCCAAAGACATTGGGCTTGGGGGAGGTGGGAGAGGGAAGACCACCAAAACACTTTGGTCTTCTTTCTGAAGATTTGCTATGTGCCCGCCAGACCACATGTTAAAGCAGCATTTCTTTAATAAAAACAGAATCTTAACTCTGGAAAATTACAAGATTTGATACGGAAAGCGTCAGCTACAGCTGACAGACACCAAAAGCACCTGTGGACACCAAAAGCAAACTATAAATCAAAAGCAAAACACTCGCTATGCCAGGAAACAAGCTATCTGTGCGAGATGCCCAAAGACTGAAAGGCAGATGCTTTCTCATTAATACCAAAGCAGTATTGACCACATCCTGACCCAACTCTAAAACCAAACACGAGGTGCCACACTCTGGACAGTCACCGGAGTTTCATTCTCCAAATATGAAGAATATCACCCAAATCACTTCACTGACAAGGTCAGGAACATGTTCTCTTGACCTAGAGGGTGGCAAGAGGTGGGGGCCATGGACAATTTACATTGACTGGAGCAGCATCTGCTCCTTGAGCAAGGAAGAACATGGCTCTACCTTCAGACACTTCAGAGTGGGTATTACGGGTGTCACATGTGAGACTGAGCAAGCCTCCAGAGGGGCTGGACCTGCAAGCAATGGCAGCTTGATGGAAGCACAGTGAGAGAAATACACAGTTATACCAGACCAGATCACCAGCAAACGAGGGGGCACTGCTGACTTTGAATGAAGAGTGATGGAGCTTCATTTCCTTAACTGTGTCTAGAGGGAGAAGGAAAAAAAAAAAGGAAAACAACCCCCAAATCCCTCCATATACGTTCCAGTCCTAAAAAGTCACGTGAAAAGGAAGTAAAATCAGTCTCTAGAAAATTCAGCTATGTCTTTTCATGGTTACTAAATGTAGAATGGTGGAAACCTTGGAAGATTATTTGTCTCTCTCACCTATTGTTCTACTAGCGGAAGAGGACAGGGGGGCTGGAACTAGATGATCTTTAAGGTCCCTTTCAAAGCAAACCCTTCTATGATTCTATTTGACAAAGAGAAAGGTGTTTTTAAAGTTATATTTTACTTAAAACTTATTTAAAACAGAGATCTAGAATCCCGAAATTAAAAGAAACCACTTTACCTAGCACAGTAGCATCATATGACTCCTTCTTCCATTACTAATGCCAACTACAACATGGAGGGCAAAAATGGCCAAGCTGTGAAAAACAGCTTATTTTTCCAGCCTACCAATGGCTTTTGTGCCTTTTTCCACAGTACAGAGGCTTGAACAGACAAGACTCATTCTCAAAGTCCTCGGCCATGCTACGGATGAAAAAAGATTTTCCAGTACGTTATTTAATCCATGGCCCACCTATAATTACTCATGCACAGGAAGAGAAACTTCTAGTTTCAAGCTTCTGAAAGCAGATTAATGAAAGTGCCTTTGTTTGTGGGGAAAGAGGGAGCAGGGTAACTTGCTTAAAACGATACATTTTTGCCATATGTAGGTAGAAAATAAACCCATCCATCAAGAATATATTAAAAATAGATGAAAACTGGCTCCAGACATAAGATTACTTGGTGAAAATGCCAGAATAATGGACACGGAATTTTTATTCGATCAACTCTGAACAACAGGAGAGATTAGTTTATGCAAACTCCACAGAACAAGGCTTTATTTCAGAAAGTAATCCTTCAATTTAGCCAAGATTTTGTTTGCTGAGAGATACAATGGAACGGGGAAAAAAAAAGAAAATAACTGGCATCCAGAAAGACAAGCCTGTGTACTGCACTTAGAAACAATTAAAGATGTGCTTTGCACCAGAGCAAAGCTTTTAACTATTGGAATAGGCAGAGCCAAATCTCGTATTTTGTGCATACAGTTTAAACTGCCAAACAGGGTTTATGTACCGATTAGCGGAGATTATGTAGAGTGGTACAGCCATTTTTAAAAAATACAATATTATTACAAAGAACCCCCAGAGGTTCATATGAAGATGGTCTCCATTTCATAGACAGTAAAATCACTGAGGCATATCATCACAGCAATGACTTACTACTCCTGAAGGAGCCAAGGGAGTCAAGCTCAGGGCCGTTAATGCAGGGAACAGCCCTCCCCTGCAACTGAACATGCAAAAACCAGTTTACAGCTCATATCAGGTTTTTACTGGACTTTGACCGAGGTCTTAACACGTCTGCATCGCTTGTCAGCTTCACCCAGCTTTTCCAAAGAATTAGGACAAATTAAAAACATCTAAACTATTTAGTTTAGGAAGTCTCTACTTCTTGTCACTCTAGTAACACCACTGGTGGCTATAAATCTTCACCAGGCTTTTGGGAAAAGTCACTTTCACAACCCTACCAAGTGCATGGGACTATTACATACTGGATCATGCCATTCTGACGTTCAAGTTGGGATGTCTCAGGCCTTACTTCAGCGTATGTCCAGCGTTCTGATCAGCATAAGGCTATTTATCTTCAGTACAAACACAAATACTTACAATACTTAACAGCTCTATAAATGCTTTTTTGGATAATCTTCGTTTTGTAAAACACATTTAACATGATTAATAGTCATCAGCACCACTAGAGCACTATAATATAAATATAACTGGATTTTAGCAGTGCATCCAAAGTGGGTAACACAGTGTGCTTACGAGAAAACAAACACATTTTTCAGTAACAGCCCTTCTTTACAGTTTGACATCAATAGGGAAAACTGAGGTGTTCATTGTGGACATCAACAGCAACACCAGCATTACCAGCATCACTTTGCCAAACACTGCCATATTTGGATGCTACCTGAATCATGTCCCACTTCACCTAAACCAGGCAGTCCACTGCAGCGTGTACTCTAAGTGTCCTTGGTACATTACTCTCTGCAATATAAAGGCACGGGTACATGTACTAGCGATGACCGTGTGCTGTGCATGCAGTATCCTCAACATTGCCATGTTTTCTCCCATCCCTCCACGCACTCCAGGAAAACTCCTTGGAATATCCTGCTCTCCTGCTTCTCACATCATCTTACTACCATCCACTCACCGCCCGGGCAAATCTGCAACAGAAGCAAGACAAAACTGCACTTCATGAAAACATACACCAAAGGCAGTCGCCCATCACCACTTCGTACCTACTTTTGGGTGCAAACTCCACAGGTTCTCCAGACCCTGCTCACACACACAGAGGGCATCTCGGCCCCACAGAAGCAGGATCAGTATCCTCACCTTAGCACAGAAGATGCGGGTAATGCTTTCAGTTGGCACAACAGCTTAACTACACTATGTTTAATTATGTACAAAACATACCTGTGTCTCTGTGCTCTACCTCAAAGCTGAAGAAGAAATTTATCATCAAGGAAAGTACACGATTTATGTAGCTGATGGCACAATGCACATCAAAGTCTTCAGGCACATTATCAAGGCAAGCACCCTCTTTGACCAGGAGGTTGCACAGATGACAAATTAGAAACACAACTGCAGTTCTACCATTGCTGCTACCATCTCGCTGCCAAAACAGAAGAGAAAGAAAAGGTTCATTTGGGAGCAGTACAACATGCTGACAGGACAAGCCTAGATCATCCCATAGAAGACCAGTGATGCATTGAAGAAATTTCTCTGGACTACTAACTGAGAAAGCCTCCTTGAGCAAAGCAGCCCTGGGGAAAAAAACCATTCCTGAGCTAAGGGACAACAGGCAAAAGCGAGAGATGCAACAAGCCAACAACAAAGATAAAACTAAAAAACTGTTTGCCACTTACTACTCTTTTTTTTAAGAGCTGGCTGCAAAGAAAAGCAGCCCAAGCCAACCACACGGTCCTGGAAGAGATCTCTTTCCAGCCTAGGTACCAAGTTATAATACGATTTTCAGTAACTCATTACTCCTTTGGAGCATCCAAAGGAGGACTAACAAGAAAATGCGCTTTTTGTTTTGCCCTCTCTTCTTCTCCAAATCATTAATATTATTCTAATGCAGGAGATTTTATATCCCTTTCAACGAGAAAAATTCAATTCTGTCTATTATTCCCACGACAGAAAAATATCATGCTGAAGTTGCCAAGAAATAAAGTGCACGGTAAAATCACCCTGAAGATAAGCAAATGTTCAAGCCCAGCCCAGTCCCAGAAGGAATAAGCAGGACACCTGTGGAGAGCTGCTGTCACCTTCCCCCTCCCGGCTGGCAGGACCACTGTCCCAGGTGCCCGCAGTGCTTCGCACCAAGAAAGCTGACCCTCCTCTAGCCACAATCAGCTCAAAGATGCAGAAATAATTTCAGGCAAGATTTTCGCTACTCACAATTTTAGAAAAGCAATTCCCAGACCTGAAGGACTTCTCGGTTTGAAGCACACCTTTAGGCCCATACATTTTCTGTAATAATGAGTTCAAAGGGAATTAGAGCTCAAGCAACAAAACAGTGGAGCACTTTAGACAGTGGAAAACGAAGAAAAAGAGACATCACATGAAATAAACTGCTGGGCTCTGTGTTGTAGTGGACTCTAAGGCAAGGAAGAGAAATGCTGTCAAACCTGAAGGGAAAAGGGCATCAGCCAGGTAATAGCACTGTTTACAGAAAAACTCAATTTATGGAGATGCTAGCAAAAAAAAGAGAGCAAGTGCCTAAAACCAACAGTCCTTTATTGGCCTGAAGAAAAGCACGCTCGCATCAATGTCAGCCACCAAAGAGACTGGCAAGGACTGTGTGTCAGGCCCTACTGAAGACTCCACTGTATAAGGAACAAGGAAAGGGGCTGCTCTTCCACTTTGGCAGAAGTTCTTTCCCTGGTCACAGCAACACCCAGCTTTATCCAGTCTGCAGATCAAATGTCTGCTAAATAAACTTAACTGAAAAACTAAAATATGCAAATACACAGCCCAAAAAACTTACAACAGGACAAATACTTGGGTAATTGAACACATGAATAACAAATTTCCATGCAAATACATCAAGAACAGAAGAAGGTTCAGTTCCAAATTTCCATGAGATCTTTTTAAGTGTTTAAGAAAAACCTAGAATATAAAATGTAAATATCTTACGTATTGTTAGCAAAGGCAGTTGTGACAGGCACAGCACTTCTTAGCTTCCTATCCTGCAAAATACCTGAAATATTACTTACCATCAAGTCACTCACCTATGAAAACACCAGAAGAAAGGAAAAGCAGTGTTTTCAACTACAGTTCAGAATTCGGACAATGAAATTAGAAATAGGGAATATGCCTTTTAGAAGTGATTTATATGGATTTAGAGCTATTTCATAAGCCTGTTCAGAACTCTTCAGTAGTTTGTCTCCTAGTGTTCTCTCCCTAGATGCAGAAATGAACATTTTTTTCCTTCCTACTCTGATTTCCAGTGATTGAATCCGCTTCACACATCGGCGTTAGCATTCCTGTGAAAAATTTTCTTGACTGACAAACCTGCTATGGGTAAAACAGTGATGAGACAAATCCAGATTTCCCTCTGAGCAAAAACGTTTCAGGGCAACATTCCCATTAAACGATGATGAATTATAGTGAAACATTGTGTATGAACACTGGGATGAATATGAAATGAGATCAGCTTTGTTAAAAGTCACCACAATAAATATAAGATGAATCAGTGAATACCAGGCAATTACTGCGGAGCCTTTTAAAGCTGTCCCACTGCAAACGCACTGCAGGCACTAGAAAGATACCCAGACTTGCTATAGCTGCAAACAGGCAGTGCCAATACTGACTGAAGAGAAAAACGCTCCACAGGTCACTTGCAACTTGGCAAGGGAAACCAGTGGTGGTCACAAAAATGCTTAGGATAATGAAGGCACAGCCACCACTCCATCACAGCAATCATCCATCCAAGCAGCGGAAATGGCACGGCGCTCAATTTCCCCAAAAAGTGAACTTGAAGACAATTTACTACTGAACCTATGGCTTAGGCTTGAGCCTAAGCACAGGTCACAAACAGAGAGACTGAGCCCTGGAGAGCATACTCATCACCAAAAAGAACATAAACCATGACAACTATCTTCCTGGAAGTTCAACCATGGAAGGAATCACCTTTGCTGCTCTCACCCCAAGAGGGTACCCTGCTCTGTTCTTCAACATTTTGGTATGGCTGAAATGGGTTTCATTTACCCCCAAAGACCCCTCTTGCCACATAAGTAGCTCACCACTTTCAACTCTGCAAAGAAAAGTTTTTTAGGCGATCAGGATCCCCCTAAAACTCTGCAGTGGAGCAGTTCAGTGCCATGCCACAACACGTGAGGCATGCACCACTAAGTTCATTCTGCTGAAACTACTGCTGTGAGATGACAACCAGGCAGAAACTGAGAGCAACAAAATACCTAAGTAATATTTGGCTGCTAGCAGAGAGAGAACAAAACAAAACAAAAAAAAAAAAAAGAAAGGGCTGGAGAAAACCAGATGAAAATCAACACTGCGAGCTACTGGCTTGAAAATAAACCAGCTTTCCACCCGCCAGCAGCAGCCGCGTACTTGCAAGTCACCGAGATCTCACTAAGGCTGAAGATTTGTTCCTTGCGGTGCTCTGACCCATCATCCCATAGTTCACCGAGGAACCAAGTAGCTGGGTCATGCGATGGGCAGATGCACGTGGGAGAGAAACCCTCCGGCTGCCGGAGCTGCTCTGGCTCCCGGAGTCCCCTCTGTGACCAGTGAAGCACATCAGCTCTCCCGCCCCAAGCTTCTGCAGCCCGGGGAGCAGGCACAGGCTGAAACCTGGGCTTATAACCTCGTCTGGATGGATACCTGACACACTGAAAAAGTCAGGTCCTTCTTTAAAAACAAAACACCACCCCTTTAAAATGTTACATTTACACGCACACCACACAAACAATGCAGAGAGCCAGAACAACATTCTTTCTTCTTTCAAACTAAACGCCACATAGCTTGTTTTCTTAAAGCCATGTCCTAATTTGATAGATGTGGAAACTGACTCCCTCTGTCCTGTAAGAAAATGAAAAAGACAAAAAAGAAAAAGAAATTAATACTAATAATCCAGAGGATTAGGGCTCAGAGGTCAGTGCACAACCTTTTAATGAGCGAGGTATTTAAAGACTGATGACACAATATATTTTTATTCTTCAGTAATTCAGTACAGAAGTTTACATTGATTGCTTAAAAGGCCATTCGATTTTATTTCCCATATTTAATTGTTCTTAGTGCCCAATAAATGGGTGACTGAAGAAAGTAAAGGATTATTTTATTCTTCTTGTATCATTAAAAATACTGTCAGCCCAACTCACTCATTCACACGCCCTCTACATGCCCTTCTTGTTTGCACAAAACCATGCGGATTATCTGTTTTTCATTACCACCAAACCCGAAACCCCCACAGTGCTCAGGCTCTCTAACCTGAATTAAACCTCACACAGGTGCACGAACAAAAAGGAGGTATTTTACCATTCCCAAGCAGAACTTTATTAATATGACAAAGAAAAACCATAGGGCTTGCACAACGGAATTTTGTTTTACTTTAGAATTTACATCTTCAATGAAAAAGGGCTGTGTGCTGTGTCTTTATGTCTTATCATGGCTTGGATCTCTTTAGATCCTGCTCGTTGAGCGAGAGCTGCAGGTCCTCAGACCAGGAAAATATGCATTTAAACACATGGCTTAGTGATATGCTTAAAGTTCAGCATGTGCTTAAATTAGCTCATCATCTGCTCATCTTTCTCCTTGTCAACAGAGAACAAATGTGAAAGACATAGGAAAGGTTCTCTCGCCTATCCAGTATTTGTTGTATCTCACAACACGGTTAAATTATGCCACTCAGTGAACATGGTGACAACTTCCTAGGTACACAGTTATTTTTGTGCTTTCCATGAATTATGGACTTATCTGGACGGCACACACAATTCCTCGGTTGCTATTCATGCAACACCCAGACGTTGTGGGTACTTGTTGAACCCGCCTACGTACTTGCACAATTCCAAACTCACCAGAACCTGAAAAAAAAGCCAAAGCTGTCAGCTTTTAATTTCTCTCTTCAGCATTTCTATGATGTAAGGAATTATTATCACCGTTTTCCATCCAGGCAGCTGAGGCACAAAGAAATATGGTTTGGATTTGCAGAAGGTTCTGAGGAAGTTGAAAGCCCAGATCACCTTATCTTAATTCCTAACATGTTAGCCTTACTTTCAACAAACTCAGAAGGTGAAACTGTTAATGCCATTGAACTCAACAGGATATTTTACAATGATTTCAACAGTGTCAGGATTTCATCTTCTAACGCCAGAAAGATTTTTATCTCAGTAAAATCTGGGACTTTTCCTTTATAGCAATTCACAATATTTTATCACACACCACTGAATTACTGAAAAGTTAACTTGACTCACTAGCTCATTTAAAGGGAATCTCCTTCAGTGGAAAATACAGATCCCTAACAAAAAAAAAGAGAAGTACACAGCATACAACGAGTTTCATCAAAATACATACAGGCATATGAAAAGCAATTTTTAAAAGTCATTTTCATGTACCATTCAATGCTGATGATCTCAAAGATCATCACTGTAGAAAGGAATATTGAAACACGAACAAAAAAGGAAATGGCATAAAATATCTTTTGAAAGATAACCATGTAGAGTTTTTGAAATGCAATCACATAGTTGAACTAGTACAATTTATATTGGATCTGTAATCTACTTAAGTATTTATTGATTGACACCCATGACAAAATAACTGTTGCCCTAATAGGATTCACATCCAACATTTTTTAGGTTTCCCAAATAGTTCACATGGTACATTTACATATAAATCAATTAATATTGACTGATTGATCAATATATGCACAGTATGAAAAAGAGTTTTGGCGGCTTTATGTTCTCCGCAGAGCAGCTTTACCTACTGATGATTAATTTTAATTTACTTTAAAGGATTCTATTGCACTGAAACTTTAATTAAAAACGAAATGAGAAAGTCTATAAAGTCTGCATAGCATCAATTACCTAGACTTGATATCCTGCACTTCGCCTACCCTCTGTACATATGGTTTCTGTTAAAATAATTGGAAAGCACTTCTGAACAATGTCACCCACACATCTATTCTAAGAGTGAGAGGATATATTACCATTAAACGTCACTAATATTAATAAAGAAACAATTAATTCTTCATTACCTATTTCTAAAATACGCCATCAGACCCCTTCAGTTCAAACACAAATAAAATGTTACACATGCCTGTCAGTGAAATGGGTAATCATCATCGTTGTTGTAATTTATACTGCTTTCTGTTGTAAGTCTAATGCCTCATTTATTTATAAAGCTTTTTGGCTGACATTATAAATAGCCTCTTTGAAATATTAAAAAAAAAAAAAAAAAAAATCTAGCTCTTATTAAGCAAACTCACATACCTCCTGTCAACTCTTTCCTCATAAAACGTTGATTTTAATTTGCATTACACCTTTTTTCGGTGAACAGGCAACATTTATGTTCATAAATGCTACTGTTTCATTAAAACACACAAAATAATACTTTCCATTGATGCGTGTATGTATATAAAAAATACGTGTTCGGCAGACTAATCTCAATCCCAAAGTAAGAAAATCCACACAGAAAATTATTTGAAAACTGCTGGTGAGTTTACACTAGGAGTAAGTCCACTCAGCAGCCATACAGTGTCTGATTTAAACATTGATCCTACCGACGCTGTTTTGGATCAGAGACAAGAACAGTTCAATGTTTTAATTATTAAAAAAGCATGGAATTGTCACAGTCCTCATCCACTGCAGCCAGCATCAGGTTACAAGCCTCCGTGGTGTCTCTGGCACACTGCCTGGACTATTTACTGGTATTTGTAAATTAGACACTTGTGTAGGAATGTCAGTTTTAAATATCTTTGTTTAAATGAGCCTGATAAGAGATGACCAGATATACATTTTATGTGACCGCTAAATAATTGCATCACGCGAAGCGGGCTTGTGAATTTTACAGGACAGCTAATAACAACCTACAAGGTAGCTTGTGAATTCAGCATTAAAAAGAATAAAGCCATCGAAAACAATAAAAAGTGTACTCTATAAAGCTGTAACAACAAAACCACCAAAAGAGTCAACTACTATCCATAACAAGAGCAATCTCTGGGCTCTCCATTTCTGAGAGTAATGGAGAGTCTAAGGTGCCCCTATCCATCCTGCTAATACAGCTCCAGCAATTATTTTCCATACTCTACATCACTAAGTTAAAATATGTTTCCAATGCCTAACACAGCAGTCATTAAAGTTTCCCCTGCCTCAATCAGCATAACTAATGAGGCCGCACAGTAACAGAATGCAATCTCTAATGAAAAGCCCAACAAAGTCTCCCTGCTACAACACTGCTCGTGATTTAGTATTCTCAACTTGTCCATCCTCCATCTTTTACTCTGTGGATATTATCACCACTCAGAAAATTACATTTCAATGAACTTGTCAGGAAATAAGTAATAAATTAATCAGGCAGCATAAACCAATTACACTCATTTTCTGTGTGTTTTCTTCCAGGGCCCACGCACGAATGCAGTGCTGGCCGCACTGGTTATTCCTGCTGACTGCTCAGAAAGGCTGCAGGCTGTGAGTAGGAACACTGCTGGAAGGAGGGGGAAAAGCATCTTTGCTCTGCTGAAGCCATCACGAGTACTGTTGATGCCAGAGAAGATCCAGCACCAAAACGCTGCTATTTTTTAATTTCTTTTTTTTTTCCTTAACAAAAGTATATACAAATCTCTGTACAAAACTGAACCAGTTCAGGAGCTTTGAAAAGTATCACAATATACCCAATGTGAAAACCTCCAGCACCTCAGCAGGTTTGCAAGTGCAGCCCTGTCTATTTCTAGCTGTCAGTAGCGTCAAAAGAAGGTGCCTACAAGACTTAAGATGTTATGAGTATTTCAATGTCACATTTGGGAGTACCCAAAGCAATTTATGCCAGTGGCTGTGGCTAAACTGGGGGAACTGGGAGGGTATTCAGTGGATCCCAACACTGTTTAGGCAGCACCCAGCTGTAAGGCAATTCCACTCTTCCCTCCAACTGCTAGAAAAACCTTTAATATTGACGATGTTACTTTTAAACATGGGAAATGAGCAACACGTGAAGTAGCAGTCAAGAGCTCCCATGCTAACAGGGACTGAAGGATTCAAATTGGAGGCCTCTTGCTCCAGGCTGTGTGAAAATTTGGGAAGAGCAGTGTACTGGTTTAGCACCTCTTGTTCAAGGCATAATGTCTATCTTCACAAGCAAGAGAACCAGAAAGATTTTTTTTTTTTTTTTAACAAATAAAGCTCAGATGCTGAAGCGCAAGGCACACTCTGTCATGGCAGACATAATTTCACAGCAAATTATTCAGATGCAAAATCTGAACAACACGGACTTCTGGTACTATAAAAGTGAGCCCAGGTGACACACGAAATGGCACAGAAACTCCTTGCTTAACAAGGAAAGCGAGTCCACCCATTCACTGCCTTCAAAAGGATTTAGCTGGACCCTAAACAGATGTACTTTCAAATAAAAACTTTCTACCAACTGTTTTTGTTGATATATAATGAAGATTTTATGCACGCAAACACACTCTTTCCACGTATGAAATATTTTTCAATGAACTCTTAAACTTAGTCCTGCAAGAGTAATTACACAATCATCATGCACCTGCCAGACTCCAGACCCTCGTAGAGCACCGACATCCTTTTCGTGCATATTGCCTGTGTTCTGTCTTGGCTGGGAAAAGATCCAAGTGGGTTAAGCTCCGGGAGCTCATTGTCATTGCCACTTCTTGAAGGCTGAATATTGTTTAACTTTTCCCCTGCAGTCTGCATAAAATTCCTAGAGGGCAGTTTGTGGCTCATATGGACAAATTAAAAGTGGGATTTATTAAGACTGGAATAAAATAAATTGAAATAAAATATGTCATGATACGTGTAACCTCATATTTGGCATGAGGTAGACCAGAAGCGCAGTAAAAAATTAAGTTACAGCATTTAAGAAAAAATTATCTACCAAGCACTTTTGCCACCAAGCTAGCTGCTAAAGTAATTTCCCCACCTTCATGACTTTTACAATTCTTTTCTGTTCTTCATTTATCCTCACAGCAGACAGCTCCTACCAAGAAGTCATGTGCTCTCATACTCTTCCCTATATTAATTTCAAACTGCATTTATCTACCTTAATAGTTTCAGACCCTCTTTTTTTTTTCTTGCTTGCCCATTTTACGTTATCATCCTCAATACTTCTTTAAAGGTAGAACCAAAGAAGCTCATCATTTCACAGCACTGGTCAAGGACATGAGAAACGGAACCAGATATTGTACTTTTCACCTCCACTTCCAACAGCACAGAATAATGCTTACAAAACAGGATTATTTGAGCTTGTTCAGGTACTGATAGCAGTAAAAATGGAGCAACACAGTCACTGGCTGGCTTGGAGATAGGCTCTCCTGTGTTCAAGTCTATGCCCATGGTACACTTTGTCCATAGCTCAGGCAAACCAGACAGGCTAAAGGTCATCCCTTGCCCACTTTTGTTGAAGCCACGTCTCTGA
The DNA here is from genome assembly GCA_013398855.1 of Mohoua ochrocephala. NCBI lineage: Eukaryota > Metazoa > Chordata > Aves > Passeriformes > Acanthizidae > Mohoua > Mohoua ochrocephala. The sequence goes on from VZTA01027046.1 coordinate 30,419, forward strand.
CCACAGGTATCTCTGCAGACAGCGCATCTGACATGTGTGCTGTGCTGCCAGAAAAACACCATGAAAAAAAAAAAGGAACAGGTAGTCCCATTCCGTAAAAGGAAACGAAAATGGGCCAGCAACACCCACACATCCCTACAAAGACTGGAGGAGACAACCTCACCAGTCAGACCCGACGTGCCATGGTGACAGCGTCAGTAGCAGCATTTTCAGCTTTTTGCTGCTTTGCAGTAGGCTTTTCCCAACATGTTCCAACAGCAGACAGCCCTGCAGCCCCAGTAGCATTTAGAGAAACTGTGCTGCTCAAACCTTTAACCCAGTTCACCGCAACCACAAGCAGGAAAGCTTTAGCAAGCCAGTGGGTCTACTGCGGAGATGAAAAGTGCTCACAGACCGGTACACTGCAGCACAAGTTCATTTTGCTATGCCTGCTTCATCTCCATGCCACAGTGCAACAGCCCTTTTAAGTAAACCTCCTTTCCAGCCAGCTTCCATTTTCACGTGTTTAATTTCCTCGTATTATCCCAACGACATCACAGTGGGTCACGCTAAATGATTTCTCTTCTTTTTCTTCTTTGGTTCTCTACCTTTTCACATACTTCAAAAACAGTGAGGTGGTTCTTGTGCCCTATCCTTTCAGCCTCCGTTAGCAAATATTTAAGTCTTTCAAATTTGTGCTTTGAGTCCATAGTTCCAGCACCTCAAGTTTGTTTAGTTCACTGGCTTTCAGTGTCTAAGCATCCTGGTGTCAAATGCCATATCTTACCTTCCAAAGGAGAATATAGCTCCAGTTACACTCACTTCAGGGTTTTTCTATTCTGGGAAACAAAGCAAAACAAACAAAAACAAACAAATGCACCATTTTCCCCAGTTGCCCTTAATTTGACTTCACTATGGTCCACATTAACAGAAACAGCAGCTAAACTGTCTTTGAAACTTTATTCACCATAGCCAGAAAAAAAGAAGGAAAAAAAGACTGGTGAAATGCCTTTAAAACATGCTTTAATCTAGCTGGAATGCCATAAATTGCTTCCAGATGTGCTCCATACAAAAGTCAATCATAGCTATTTATACTGACACTCTGCAGTCCAAACAATCTGAATCCAAATGCCATGTCTCTGCTACAATAAAGCTATAAATGTCAGTCTTGTTGAATCTGGAGAGGTGTTGAAGAGTTCATGCTAGTTTGCTTTCTGGGCTATTTGTTAGCCAGCAATTATTTTAAAAAAAAGGGGGGAAAAAAGAGGGGGAAAAAAAAGAAAGGAAACAAAAAGAAACTTTTTAAATAGGTCCTTTCCTTGCTGAGCTATTCTTAAAGCACACCTGACACCTTCCAATCATGACCTTGAAAGTGCCACAGGTTACAAGTTGAAATTCATTTCATAAGTTAGAAAAATGTAGTGCTTAGGCTCTGAGCCAAGAATAACTGAAGGGCTTGGCAAGGCTCCCATGCCCTCCCCTAGAACGAACACACACGTAGTACACCTGGGACTAAATGAACTGAAGTACAGTAAAATGACACACTGACTGCAATAATACTTCTATTCAAAAATCTTCCAGGGTATTGGGGGAAAAAAAAATAATTCTTGCTGCAGGGGGAAAAAGAAAAAGTTTGGAAACTGTACCCTCATCAGTTGTTTTGCATGCGACACACTGGAATCTAAGCAGTCTTCACCAGGGAAAGCTGAATAACCAGCATTTAGATGAAGAGATGACCTATGGAGTTATCCCGCACTGTTTCAGGAAAATATATTATTTTTGCGTAGTCTCCACAGAATTTTCTCATTCATTTTTACAGACTTCATTAAGATCCTTTCCCCTCCCCTGCAAAAGTGCACCTGCAGTTCAATTTATGTATAAAATTCTGGATTTTTCTAAGTGAAAGACAATAGGGAATTTTCTTATCATTGCTTGCAGTTTGGGGAATTAAAACATTTCAGAAAAATCACAACATGTAATGACTTTAGTCTTCAGTTCCCTGCCTTTTTATTTCCCTTGATGGTTGCCTCCTACTCCAAAGATTTCCTCTGCCTTCCCTCAGTTCCTTACCTTTTTCCAAGTCCAGAAGACCATCCCTAAAATGGAGCTGAAGAACATTCCTCCCTCCCAGGTTAAGCTGTAGCATGGACTGTTATTTTTAACCACACAGGTTGAGAGAAAAAGGCAGAAAACGCACATTGAAGTGATTCAATTTTGGTCCAAAACTTTCAGGGAAGGGAAGCAAATTGTACAAGACACAGTATTTCAAGATTCAAACACTACATATATATACACACACAGAAAAAAAATTGAATACTTTAGAACAAGATTTGTGCTCTCAGTTCAACTTACTGGAAAACTTCAGTTTTTAATAAATCTCTTCAGTCAGAGGTTATACAAATGACTACAGAAGCAGCAAACATAATACCTGTATTTAAGAACGGGGGAGGAACCTATCCAGTGAACTACTGAGCTATCAGTCTGGCCCAAACATTAAGCAAGGTTTTGTAACCTATTCTGAAGGAATGTAATTTCTGTGTAATTGCAGAGGGTTGGAGGAGAGATAAGCAACAGAGAGGCAGTGAAGCTATTCAAGTTAAAAGACAATTCTGGCAGAAGAAGAAATGATTAAGACTTGGCCGCGAATCCACTGAGAATGGAATTCACAAGCACGTGCCTAACCATGAGGAGGGCGAGATGCTCCAACCACTGTCCCGCGGGAATGAGATGGAGGAAAACCCTGCCACATGGGAGGCTGAGAAATTTACATGACTTCAGTATCCTGCAACAGCAGGGGATAAAACTTGATGCACAAGCTGCCTTCCTTGCCTGTGTCAGCCTACATTCATGCATCTATCTTTATTCCTAGCTCCTATCAGACAGTGAGGAGTTTTCATTGCATTGGCTCTCCAGATAAAGACATTTAACTCTTGGAAGAAAAGCTTGGGGGCTGCTAAGGCCATAAACAGAGGGCACCAATACCATTTTTCAGTGACATCTCTCTATCAGTGTATTTCTTCCTTTTCTTCCACCCCAGAAGTGATATCAACCTTCAAAAACCTCCTCCCTCCATGAACTTAACTACGCAATAACACCATATTATTGTACATCCTCATACTATCAAAATGTATACAGAAAGTCCTTCTCACATCCTACCTCACTGTAAAGACCTACCACACTGCCTCTGAACATACCATGCTCTCCCTGAAAAGCCTGCCCACACATTTTTAACATTTAAAGACAAATGCACCCCCAAAGGAAGCAACTAATGTACCCCGTGTCCATAATCCTTACTGTACTCTCTCCACCAAAGCACAGAGTTCTCCCCTCAACTGTGCATTAAGCTTTCCATTTAGATCCCAAACCTTCTGAATCTAGGACTTAAGAGTCTTCCAATGAAGCATCAGCCCCACTCTGGGATGCAATAAAGTTCAAGTAACTATAACAATAATAATAACTAACACCAATCACTATCACTGGTTTAAACTCTATGAATCTGTTCTGCTTTTGCAGCTGTGCTGTTTCTTCTGAAGCACCAACGGTGCTGCCAGCAGCCTAAATGTTAGTATTAATTCAACCCATCCTTCCCATCCAACAAAAAGTACCATATCTCCAGATCTGCATAGCTGCTGCATTTGTGATGGCTGACCCCCAAAAAGAGATAGAAGGAAAACAAAAGTCAGGAAAGTTATCAAAATATACAATATAGCTACTGTTTCAAACAAACAGGTTTGAAGCCAATATAATTTCTAACAATATCATCCAATGTTTTATTTGCTTTAGATTTGTCGTCCTTTATTGGAAACAATAAGCCTTCCAAAAAAAAAAAAAAGAGAGAGAGAAAACCCCTCATTTCGTGTTTAAAATTATTTACTATAGCTTTAAAAGTAACAAATGAAGCACTTGAGTCTCAGATGTGTAACCAGTAGGGAGTTGGCTCGATGCATCAGTTTTTACACCTCTTGCAGTTAAATCAGAGATCCAAATGCAAAATCTAGCACTCAGCGGTGAACTTATAACACTCCCTGGAGGAGTGTGTCCATAAACCATTCACTGGATTACACTCATCCATACAATACTTTATTTTATAAATCCACTCCCCACCAAAAAAAAAAGTAAAAAGGGAAGAAAGAAAAAAAAAAAAAAAGGAAAAGCTCAACCAAGGTGAAGTTAAGGTTGCATAAACTATAGATCATTTTTGTCATCACATGTCTAAGTCCCTGCTTTCCTTTTTGAGATTTCATTAGTACAACTTTCCGGTGTTTTTATCTCAAATGGATTTGTTTCTCCAAATTTGCGTCTTGGCCAGGAAAGGGATCCAAAAGCACTCAATGACATATGTGGCATAGCCACGCGTGGTGCAGGAGCACTCCCAGGCCTTTGGAGTATGCTCAGCAGAGCTAAAACACTTTCAAAAACTGCTGCGCTAACTTTTCTGTGGAATGTCCTTAGTGACAGTTTTTTGGGAGTTTCACATTACGCCTCATGTTCTTATGAGTCTTCCGGACATTAAGTCTTTCGCAATGTATTTCATAGAGTCATGGAATCATTAAGGTTGGAAAAGACCTCTAAGATCATCGAGTCCAACTATTAACCCAGCACTGCCAGGCCCACCACTAAATCATGTCCCTAAGTGCCATACCTACACATCTCTTAAATACCTCCGGCAACGGTGACTCAGCCACCACACTCGGCAGCCTGTTCCAATGCTTGTCAGCCCTTTCTGTAAAGAAATTTTTCTTAATATCCAATCTAAACCTCCCCTGGTGCAACTTAAGGCCATTTCCTCTTGTCCCATTGCGTGTTACTTGGGAGAAGAGACCAATCCCCACCTGGCTACAACTTCCTTTCAGGTAGTTATAGAGAGTGATAGGGTCTCTCCTGAGCCTCCTTTTCTCCAGGCACAACAACCCCAATTGCTCCTTCAACTGCTCCTCATAGGACCTATGCTCTAGAGCCTTCATCAGCTTCCTTCTCTTCTCTGAACGTGGTCCAGCTCCTGGAGCATGTATGTAAACATGTGCACACACTGAGTATGCATGCTCACATTCATGTACATACACACACACAGTCTGGGGCTAAGACTAGAACAGATTAAGATCAGTGTAATGTCACTGAATTCAAAGGAATCTCCATCAGATGAGAAAACCTGAGGACGGTGAACCTGCCTGAATGGCCTACTGACTATTTCAAAGTTCACAGAACATAATAAATGTGATGATTTCCAAGGTCCTTCATGATTAAGGAAAAGAAAACGCACTAATGAGAGAAGGAGTGGGGGGTTTTGTTCCAGTGAATACCATTCTCTTCTCTGACTATCTAACACACAGCTCCCACCGTCAGCTCCTTCCATGTCTCTTGTTTTATTAAAACTGCAGAATGGGTGGCTTCTGAGGCTTAATAGTACTGTTTGATTAGACAGCCTCCACTGACCATAACTTTTTTATCTTTTAAAATATGACAGTTATCCAGATTTCTACATTTACTGTAATTTCTCAGCTATGCCTGCATGGAATTGCCACGCTCCAGGAAAGCTTCCATTGATTCTCTACCAGTTGTGCACCACAGTCTAAAAAACAATCTTAAACACAGCTCTTAAAATGTGCATAAAGTTCTTGAGAATTTTTTTTACTTGTCTTATAAAGAGACATTATTGAAGAAATATTTCAAACTTTCAAATTTTGAAAACTTGCCATAATGCTCACCTCCCCCAATTCAATTTAAACACAAAATGGAGTTCCTCTTCCAGTGGTTCAAGTTCATGAAAAATTTAAATAAACAAAAAACTCAATTCCACTACGGGTTCATTAAACTTTGATCAAGGCAGAGATCATTTTTCACACTATTATCTAACACAGCACTTGCAGTTTACCCTCAAGCCCCTTGCCTGCAGCCATGAAGATACATAATAAGAACACACTGGATCTGCCACTGAAATGTCCAGCTATCACACATCCATTTCTTGCTGCAATGGGGATGGGGCCAGCAGCAAGATCAGCTCACCTGCAGCTTCACCTTCTCCTCCACCTTTGACAAACTCCAAAGAGTGGGTCAAACCAACAGCACTATCGATGTCAGGTTGATCCATTGCATGACCCCACACGAAGGAAAGATGTGCTCTGATTATATGCAAAAGTGGCTAACAACTCAGTCAGTCAGTACACGTAATTATGCCCTCAAGTGTCAGGAAATTGAAAAGCCATTTTGGCTATACAATACACTGGGAATCTTAATGTTATGGTCAGTAAGACAACAGAACATTACTTATGCTGCATTTTATCTAGTCCTTGAATGCAACTCTTCCTGTTCCTGATGTAAGATTTTCATTAGCCATTACACAGCTGAACGTGAAAGCCAAGCCAGAGAACCAAACCCATTCAAAGACACAGCCACATTAATAAGTTGACAGCACATGCTATAAAATACAACCGTGGGTCTCTTACGTGAGTCACAACCAATAACTTTTGCAACACAACAGTCAAAGAAGAATAACCACCACCCCAAAAAATTAAATGTCCTGGTGAGCAATAACAGGTAATGGTTTGTTCGTCTGTTTACCGGCCAAGCTCCAGAGAATAATCTTCTCCAATTACACCGTTCTCACGCATCGTGCCATACTTCAGTGACCACATCTCCGTGTCAATGTTCTTTAATTCTTTTATCTACCCTAATCTTCTGTTTTAAAGAGCTACCCTAAGTCTTTGCTGACATCATTCTGCTGAATTTCCATTACCACGGAAAAACATCCGCCCCTATTAATTTTTTCAGTGTATTTTGTGGTATGTTATTGCTTTTTTTAAAATCACCTAATAAAATCATATCAGAGAGTTTTTCAGTGCAGCCTGAGCAAACACTGGCATGTGAGTACAATGAGGTATAGTACAGTATGCAAGAGAAGTCAGAGGCTGAAATGAGAATACGATTTCCCATGAGAGAGTTCTATGTTCGAGCCATTTAACTTTAAAACTAGTTCAATATTTGAACAAGACACTATTTTATTCCCATTCAAAGTTTAAACACAGATCACTTCGAAATCAATCATAAATTCAAACCTCTTTATTTTAGAAACTGTTTCAATATTTAAAAGCTTTTTTTCTCTCTTTAATGTAACTGCACCTTCAAGGCTGCAGAAGCAGAACTGACTTCGAGATCCTTAAGAGCAATGCTATTTTCCTGCCAATACATACAAAAGGCAGTTCTAGGAAAAAGAAAAAAAACCCACAAAGGCGAGGCTGTGCTTTGCTTCAGAGTTTAAGAACAAAGTCTGGACAAAGAACACACAGCCTAGTCTTCAGCCCAAACTAAAGTAAATTAACTTGGTGTGGGTGCTTTTCAGGGCACACCACCATCATTCCTTGTTACTGCGCAGCTTTTGTCCTCACCTGGGCGTAAGGAAAAACCAGACGAGTGGGATCGGTGTAGACAAAAAGCAACCCTCCTTTAGGATAATGATTACAGAGCGAGAGATCTGCAACTCAGGAGGAGGACGTAGAGCCCATTCGTGGCCCTCACATACTTGCGTCCCTGTCCCCACCCAGCGCAGTGGTGCTTGTCCTGCTGCCTCAGAAGCCTCACAGCCCTGCTGACAGTGCAGAAATGGACTGCTCCAGCTCTGCGACACAGAAATAATATTTCAGCCTGGTGGAATAGCAACATTTCACACCCATATTTCATTTCAGTATGATGATCTTAAGAGTTCTTGGGGGTGGGTGTTACATTTGCTTGTTTTTAAAGCTTAAAACTCATTCTTCAGATGGGCAACTTATCACAGGGAGTCAGTGATGGAGAGGTGAAACCAGGCGAATTCCTGAACTGTGTCAGCGCCAGCTCTTTGGCACATGCCACTCTCATCCAACTAATTTCAATGCCAATTTGTTTCTAAAAATTATCCTTTGTGCCTTCATCTTTGTACAAAGCTCTTTTCCACAAGCACAGAGCACACAGCTCAACGCAAATGTAACACTGCAAAAATACTCATATCAAGTAGAAAAGACAAACTGATTGTTCTAAAACAAACAGCCTTATTAACCTCGGGGCTGCCCTGTTCTGGTTTATGGTCAACTACAGTCTTCACAATCAAGTTAAAAGACCCCTTTTAAAAGGATTAACCATCTGTATTATCAAGAGACCACAGAATAGGAGCAGGAATTAGGCTGTGTCTTTGTGATATCAATGCACTTAACTACCTATGGCTTTGCATGAACCCAGGAAACATTATTTAGCTGTATATACAGCAACATGATAAACCTGGCTGCACGGGTAGTCATGCTGCTGCACTAGCCTCTGAATGTCACCTTTCCCAGGAGAGGGCAGCTGTCATTCATAACCATCTCCCCTTAATTGAAAAATGAGGGGTCCCTATTTCCAGGAAGCCATAGGCCAAGAGCATTAGGCAATAAATGAGCTTTACTTTTTACGTACCTCCAAATAAAAAGAAATCAGTTGTAATCAACACAGCATTAACATACTGTCTTGTAATATTTCACATAAAACATGTCACTGAAAACTCAGTATTGAGCAGGAAGGAATTTGATGAATCAAGTAGATGAAGCCAAGATGTAGTTATTAGATGCATTACATCTTTAGCACATCATCTGTAAAAATGTCCAGGGTAAACTAACGCTCCAGGGGAAACCTGACCTTTAAGAGGCTCCCTAATACTACATCTAAATTAATGTCAGTGACAGGCACTTCAATCTAAAATAGCAGGGTTCTTTCGTTCTATCTACACTATCTATTCATCCATTTATTTGTGCGTGAATGTGTGTGTGCATAAATGGATTTGTGTCATTCTGGCACTGGGGGAGTGGGTGGGGGACAAAAAGAGCTCATACTTTTTTTTTTAAATTTCCTTTCCTTACTACTCCTATGCATATTATTAGTTTTGCAGGATTCATTCAGAATCTTTTCAGCATAAAAAAATGGTAGGAAAATTATTTTTTATAGTGACTAAATCTACTTCTCCAAGTAGAGAATCAACCTTGCAAAATAAACATGCTTGAACTAGAGCAGGATGGAACTCTTGCAACAATCGATATAACAAGAAATTCTGAATTTGTTTTTAAAGAGCTGGGCTGGGCTCTGACATGACTGGTGGTCAAGATAAAAATCATAATTGCGATCACTTGTGCTGTTTCAAAACAAAACGCTGAAAATAAATTCAGTAGAAGATGCATTTCTGCCTTGGAGGAAAAGAAACAAATAAACAATACACTGCAAAATACTGATAATAGAATAATTTCATGGCTGTTAGCCAAATCAGTGCTAACTGTGGTGGCCAAACCTTCACTCCCTGTTTTTCATTCCATTTTCGAGGTTTTATGATGAAGAGATGAGGCAACCGCAAAGCAGCCACTCTGATGACCTTTCTCCAGGCTTCTTATGGTGCTCTTCCTTCCTTGCCAACACCTCAGAGAGGACCAAACCCACCCAGACCTGTGGTACTCTGTCCCTCCACTTCTCAGAGACAACTGCATAATGGGTGTTTTCAAGAGATTTGTCTTCACGCAATAGAAGCTGAAATCTCTTTCTTGGTGCAAAGGATTTATTTACACCTTGCTCTGAAATGAGGACAGTCACATTAGCTAAATCCTAGTGAACTAAAATTGCTAAATCCTTTCACATTTTGTTGATCAAGAACCCTTTTATTGGAACATTTTTCTTTTCAAGTCTCAGTTCAGTAATAAACTATCCTCTAATTGGTCTTTATGCTATGAAGAGCCACCTTGCATTTTAGCTACTTTATGTGTGGTTATATTTTCTTACAAAGACACAATTGATCAGGAATTACCATAATCCCACACAGAGAAGCAGTCCTAGAAGCACTGAGTGCATAAAACATTAATGTCAGTAATGCAGACATGACAAGTTTCAACCCTCCTTTCAGCTAAACAATCTGCCTCTTTCATACTAACATCACCGTTCAGCCCATGGGCTACATAAACATTGTCAAACCTGGTTTCAATATAAAGTGAGCACATTAATGTTCCCACTAATATACATTTCCCAGTAACCACTCTATTAGATTGCTTAGCTCAAACTGCATGACATATCCCATAACATATCAGACAGTTCAGATTCACAAGCTCAGAAGATACAGATATTCTAAGTATTAAAAAAAAAAACTTTCTTGTGTGTGTACTCAAGAGCCCTGCTAACACAAAAACTCCCGTGAGGCTCTCAAGAAAACACGCCCTTGTGGAACACAGCCCTCCTCTGTTCGGTGTGAGTTTTTTTGCTTTTTGTTTTTTTGGATGATGGTCTTTCACTTACTTCTTCACAGAGACTAAGTAAATGGACACAAAAACAAAGAGATGCTGTTCAGAGCAGGTAATCCTTTCTGTAACCTCAGATAATGTATCTAAGACCAGTGGATCCAGCGATGACTCTCTTTTAACTTTTCCCAAAAGCAAGCCAGTTGAGTGGCTAAAAAGTTTAACGCACATGATGTAGAAATTCCCTGATTCAGTTCACTACAGACCCTCTGATTATAAAGCAAGACCCTATTCCGGACACGTGAACTTTGTGTTTTCCCTCACACTCGGTAACAGCACAGCAGCATCAGTCCCAGGGTAAATGGACACCAGAAGCCCCCCCCACTGCAAGGCAACCTCATGCGAGCCTCCTTAACAAGCCCACGGTCCCACAAAGCACAGTGCACATGCTGTACAAGCAGCGTGCTACAGACAACATTACCGTGGCCTCCCATGTCAGTCCGGGTTATAGGGTGGTTTATTATGGGCTGGGGACCAATATCCTAGGAGCTCACACTTCCAATTTTCACGTTCAGCAGCTGGAAAGGCAAATATCCTCAGCCAGAAAGTTCATTAACCCAGAGATTTTCCATGGCCAGACTTCTTCAGTATTGCAGTAAAATGCAATTTTACATTTGGGTTATGGTATTTTGAAGTATTTAATGTAGCTGGAAGCCAACAAACACCAGCTAACCTTACCCCTGAGCTTGATAGTGTGTTGTGCAAAATATAGGCACTTTGAAATAACATGACTTTAAAACTGTTTATGCTTAACACGGTGAAATTAAACGCACTGAGTCAGACATGCTAACTTCTATGTTGTTGAGTAACACTTAATACCTTAAAGAAGTGAGAAACAGGAAAGAGACTTAGGGATTTTGAGAGCAGCAGGGAATTTCCATAAAGCCATCTGATTTCTCAGAAGGAAAAGAATAGAAGTTGAAAGTGAAATTGAATTAATCCCAGAAATATGTAATGCATGCCCCCCACTAATCAGACTATGGGGAGCACTCAGCATAGATACAGGAAGGTCCAATCAACCTTTAAACGAAACAATACCCACTCTGAAGTCTTCTGACTCTTCCAGGTTCACTAAACTTGACCCAAAATACATAAGTCTGGACTGGCACTGATCTCATAGGGCAGATCCTCAGACGGTGTAAATCTGAGCAACTCCACTGACTTCAAAAGTCTGCCGAGCCCCTAGCTCCAGATGTCTGTGAGCAGTCATGAATTCCTGATTTCAGAGTACTTTAACACAGCTAAAAGAACAGCGAAGGCTAATGGTTTTGCACTTGTTGTTAAGTAAAAAATTACTTGCTATGTGAAATAAAATTAATAGCTGAGAATATTCTACATATTCTGATTAGCAGTTGAGATTTATCCCATACATTCAGGTTCAAAGTAATTTTGCTTTGGGCTTCAAAGCTCACTTTTAACTTCAGCCAGCTTCCACTGTCGAGTTTCCAGGATAAAGTTCAATAAGGTTTACTTTCTATTAAGAGTTAAGCCATTAACCTATACCACACACTTTTTCATGTACAGCGTGCCTACTGAAATGCAAGAATATTGCATTATGTCAGTCAAAAGAAGGTCTGGCACAAAAACCCCAGTCAGGGCTATTTCAACCATTCAACAGTCCAATTACTTATACTGTGTTAGACCTTCCAGCTCCATGAATGCAAAACTGTTTACACTCAGGGAGCCAGGGTTGCACTGATAGGGTTGTACATTGTGAATTATTTTGTCAAAATACAGCGTTTCAAATATAATTGCCAGAAGAGATGTAACATGTAGGCTTGCAGCCTCAAGTGCAATTTCCTGGCAACTACAATGGTGCAGGCTATGGATTAACACATGAGCAATTCCAATTAAAAGTGATGCAAGTCCATTAACATTGGGTCTGAGTAATATCCCCTCATACACAGGATTCCCTGAAACTGGAAATAGAATAAATTAACATGGAATAAATTCACCCACAACATTTAGCATACAAGTGAAGATGCTACCAATGAGCTGTCTGTGTAACTCATTTTGGAAGATGGTATCTACTTTTCCTTTCCTTCTCAGATTAGATAAATGAGCATGTCCTGCAAGGCCTTCTAAATATGCCAGAGAACTGTGTACTCTAAAAGACTCCCAGAAATAGGATTCCTTATCATGGCTCCACTATTTCTGCAGAGTTGTGGAAAGAGAACACCAACCTGAAGGAGAGGTGTTAGCAACTGTTCTTCCTACAAATTCCTCCATCTCAACAGAAGCAGCATTTCAGGTGCTTTCTGCCTGTACAATGATGAATGCTGTACAATGAAGAATTCTCCATTGCCACCATCAACTGATTTTTATGAAATTTGGGTTCAATTCACCTTGCATCATACACTCCTATTCTTTCAAGAATTGCAGCTGCGTCCTATGATAAAAATACAAAAAGAATTACAAATACATGCCCCAACAACAGCCCAGCATACCTTATGTTCTAGCTGGTGAATCACACAAAGTTCTCACATAATCACCTCCAAGGTTGTGGCTCTCCTACAAACCACGTGCACAATAAGCTGCTGGGGCCTCAAATCATCATGGACTTTGATGAAAAGACAAAGCAAAGTGCTGGATATACTATTTTTCACAAAGTCAGGAAGTAAGATTTATGCAAGAGGAAGAAAAATGAGATACTACATCTTGACACCTCACTGAGTGGGATACAGAGTCAAATGCTGGGGAATTTGGGAGGTCTTGCCCAAGAACTGCTGTGCTACCTGATTCTCCCAGAAAGGTACAGAAAGAAACTGAAACGCACAAGTGTAAAAAGGTATGAGGATTCAAACCCAGCTACTTAGATATGATCCACTAATAACTGAGCAATGCTATTGCCTTACTTCTTAATATTCTACTGGAGACCATTTACTTGAAATGGTAGTGTTACAACCCAGCAATTCATTATTTCAACAGCCAATTTTTAAAAAGACATCTACTGTCATTATCTTTTCTCTGTATTTGGCCATTTAAATCTAGCATTGTGTGTTTCCCTCCCACACATACCATTCTAAGCAGCATCACACAATCTTCTTCTGCCACACCACTTGGAGACTTAGGGGATCCACAGGAAGGAGTAATCTGGCTTACCTAACCCAGAGTGCAATTGATTCCACTTGGGTGGCTGACAGAGAGCTCCCTTTCAATTTGCATCACGATTTCTTCCCTGCCAAAATGCCACTGCTGAGGTGCCACCAGCAACGCGTGTTGTGTAATGGAGACCACCGTGCTTGAGGCAGGCAGAAAACTGAAGGCTCCTCTTTGCCATGCAGACATGCCTACACTTGGAGAGGCAAAGCTGACTGTAAGCCGCTTGAGCCACTTCCCTGTGAATTATTTTTACTTCTGCGGCTTGACTTCTTAATTTCCTTTCCCTCTCTTTTCAAGTTGATGCTGTAATACAGTCACACTGTAGAAATCTCGGTCGGTACAATATTCAGCGGAGCCACACAGCCCTCTGATATTTAGGAGACTGCTCCCGATTCATCAAGGCTTCCTTGATGCCTTACAACGTTTCAGCGAGGTCACAGGGTGCAGGCTGCAATTTCCTTCGCCTTTTTATTTTTATTAATCAGGAGTTTGGGGACTGTGTATCCCTGTGTTTCCTGGCCGGCTCCAGGCATCACTGCATCACAGCGGCACCTGGTGGGATGGGGCAGGGCTGGAACACGCCGCTGCCCACCCCGCAGCCCCGGCAGAGCCCAGACATCCACAACAAAACCAAAATTAGCGTTGTTTTGCTCTGGCAGGTCTTTCTAACATCTGTTGCTGTGAAAAGTTCAAAATTAATATCACTGAACCCTACCCTGGTATTTGCTAAAGAGATGCAAAATGCTGGATGGGGAACAGACTGAACTGCAAGCCACATCTTAGAAACAGCCCGCAACCCGAGGGATCCAGGAGATGCTGCACACAGCACCAAAAGGAAAAAATAATCTGATAAATAACTCATCTCCAAGGCCTCTCAACTTTTGATTCATTAGCCATCATTAAAAATTTATAAAAGTATATTAGAAGTAAAGCTCAGTTCAACCAGCCACATGTATTCTAGCAACAGTGTGACACATTGAGCCCTTTTCTTTTGATTACTGCCTTCAATCTCATCATTTTTATTTTATGGGACGCAAAGCATCAAATTCAGCTTCAGAAATACAATGTTCAAAATATAGTGGCCAATAAATGTTTCATCTTTTTTCACAAACTAGACCTTAAAGAGCTTCAGTTATTTATTTTTATAGCAGCAGCATACATAAGTGTATGACACAGTAAAGGATACTGATCTCTGAAGACCTCAGATTATCTTAAACTCCAGAAAATCAATATCAAATCCTGTGTTTACGGTACTTTTCATTATTTATTTTAGAGCCTAAGGAAGTGGACAGTGGAGGCTGCCAGTTTTGTAGAAAAAGAACCTAGCAAAGTTGCAGCCAGATTTATAGGTCAAACACCACATTACGAAAGAAACCATTTACCCCCAACAGCCAAAATCACTGCTGTTCACCACGAGCAGAACACTTTCATTAAAAGTCCACAGACTGTTGCTACACCTCAATCTAATTTACTTCAGTCCTTACACCCCGGCCAACACAGAGCCTGGGCAAGGCACGCAAGGGCTCCCTCCCACACAGGTGCAGCTGCCTTCGAGGGGCGCTGCAATTTGCAGAGTGCAGCTGGAGCTGAGGGCGTTGCTGCCATCTCCAGATGCTCGCACACCTCAGCACCGATGCAAATGAACACCAGGCGGGTCAGACTGTGCCCGCTGCTTTCAATAATGCCAGTTCTTCATTATTTTTCAAAAGTGCCAGTTCATGACACACATGAGAGGAAGGGGGGAAAAGGAAAGAAAAAGGAATGAAAGAAAAAGTTTAGAGAGCTCTAATCCTTAAAAACACTTGGACGGAGGGAATATCCAAAGACAGAAATAAGGATTTTTATCTCTTAAAAAAAATCCACTCTTTGCATTATGGTTGCCAAGCTAACTGAAGAAGCAAACTACTAAGTTAGAACTCCATTAAGTATAACCTGAAACCCCAAATTAACTTAAGTAGGTTGATTAAGAACAAGAGGAAATAAAGTTTTAAGGAGTGCACAAATTAACCTATAGAAGTGTTAGTTTAAAATGCAAAAAAAGGCCATTAAAGTGAAAGGGGCTCTTACTATCTCTGACTGTGCTCAACATACATTTAGAACCAATCTCTCACTGCTGTAATGATTCTGGCACGATTTTCACATGTCTGAAATAAAAAAGATAATTCCGATTGTAAGCATGTCTCTTTTCCCCTTGACTCTTCATACCAACATTAAAATGTTACGGAAAAACAGTGTTGCTACTATATAAAATAACTGCATACTCTTTATATTAAATACTGCGATCTGTTCTTGTGATAAACAGAAGGTACAGATATGAAGAATTGTTAGAATAATTACAGGCACTGGAAGAGTCCTGCAGGCAAGGGACTAGAAACACTGACGGGAATCCTTTTAGCTCAAAGATGAGATATCTAATAGAAGCCATGTTCGAGGTTTGAGAAACAAGACAAGATACATTAGACATTCCTATTTATAACATACAATTAATTTGTGGAATGCACTGCTACCACAGCACACTGACATCAAAAGCACAGCAAAATTCAGATAAGGTTTAGATGGATAACATGAAAATGAAGTGTTACACCAGAGCAGATTTAGGAAACATGAGGGATTTAAACCTTTTTGCTACACAGCACAGACCAAAGTCTAACTGACAGGATTTAAAAAAAAACCCACAACATAATGCGAAAGACATTTGAAAGTTTACTGTAGGGTTTTATGCACTTTTGCCTGAAATACCCAGCTCCAGCCTGTCTCAAGAGAAAGGACAGCTTCTTAGATGGACCACTGGTTTGATCTGGTATGGCAAGTCCTATATTCTTATGTTCCTACCAGATAATCTGCAGTAATTTGAGTGACAATGGATGGGTACCCATCCTAGGGAAAAAAATATTCTATCATTCTATTTCTCAGTGCACTGAACTGAATTATGTTAGGTTAAGTGTTGTCATACTGAATAATCTCAGGCTGTATCACATGTCCAAAGACACAACTCAGTGTAATGTGTAGGACAGTGCACTCGAATTTGCTACAGATGTGAACTGAGAGTGAGAGGGGGAAAAAATATAAGCTTGAAGTTTAGTGAAACTTACAGCACCTACAACAGTAGTAAAAACCATGTTAAAATATTTTAATTCAAAATGCTGTCCAACTCCAGAAACAAAAATTGCTCGAAGATATAAAACACTTGTCTCTCCTCCTTCCGCCTCTCCTCAGCCTATCTAACTTCATATAATCACAAATGGTGTTTAATGTCAAAGAAATTCAAAGGCATCTCTCATTAAAACAGTTGGGAGGGTACAAGAAAGCCGAAGATCCCTTAGCTTCTTGGAAAAAAGTAATGGTAATAGGTCAAAGTTACAAATTCATTACACTGAACTAAAGTATATAATTTTATTTTGTCCATAAAACATGACAAGAAGCTCCCACAAGAGTCAGGAGTGAGAGTCTCAAGATTTTCCCACTCCTTGGAAGCTCAGGCTTGGTTTCTCTAACTTGGCTCTTTCCACAGAAAAGATGGGACAATCTGCCTCAGCTGTTTCTGAGATTACCATAATTTTTCATTGAATGCAAAACAGGTAGGAAAAGAGAAGACCCATGTGTCTACAACCCACATCATGATGCTCAAATGTTCATCCCTCAGCATGAATGATTCTGTTTGCTATTCTTACTCCTTCTTGTTACTTATGGCTACTAATTACAATTTTGAATAGTTTTGTAAAGCATGTTTTGCAAAACAGTCACCTTTGCAGAGCTTTCAATTGAAGCATGACAGCTGTCGCGGGTTTGATCTGATTAAATACCCAACATCAACAAANCCATTTAGACAATGCACCATGTTTAGATGAACTCTTTCATGTCTAACCACCCAAAGTCCTTGGATATCCTTAGTGGCTTTAATTGCACGTTATTTTCAAACAGCAGCTGAGCAGGACACAAGCAGAGGACACTTCTGCATGGGAAGGAACCCCCTGTTTTGATGACTACCCAACACAGACATCCCAACCACTGTCCCCCAGACAGGAGAGCCCTGATGACAGACTGTCCCCAACATGATGGCTCAGTGGCCATGGATGCCAGACAGGAGAAGCACTGCATAAGCCACTGCCTGCCTTCCATCTCCGTGCTTCCAAAGGATTATGTGCAGACGGCTATTCATGTCTGGGAGCTTGCAGAACTGAGACCTGGGTCTGTATTTTAGTGTTTGCTTTTCAAATTATGCATTTAAAACAAGAATTTGAGGACTCCACAAAAGAATGGCTTTTTACCAGACCCTAAAGCCCCACAGCTACCAAGTCTCAGCAATGAGATTTCTCATTTGGCTTTTCATATGTTTACACAGAGATTCTCCAAAAAACATCTTGAGATTTGATGTCTGACAGCTCCACTTGCTTTGAAAATCCTCATATCACGCACAAGAGGGTTTGATTTTAAAATAATAGTTCCTTATTATTATAGCATTCTGGGAGATTTTATTGCAGAATTAATGATGTTTATATGGCTCTTTCGTTACCTTCTAAGAACAGCAGGTCAATACTAGTTCATCCAGGGAGTGCCAAGAATTCCTTTCAAGGTGTAATTCAGCAGCCACCACGACTCGTCCCACTTCCTGCCACGGCTGTACTGCCATTTTGACCAGCCCTACACCGCCTTTGCTCTGCAATGCTGCAAGTAGTTCACAAACAAACAACAAAATGTTGCTGGCACCATCTGCTCCTTGGAAACCTGCCAATCAGCATCCAAACCACTGAGAGGAGCTTGTGTTGGGATTTACTTCATATCCATCCTTTCTGGAGGTTTGGCTTTTGCTGCTGTCCCCAGTAGCCCTACCAGCAGCTGTAGAGAGAGCTTTGATCCATTTGTGGGGAAAAAATCTGCAATCTAGTAACAATTTCCATCACACTCATTGAGATGACCTTGGGTCTTCAGTTACAGCACGTGAACATCACTGGGTCTGCAATGACCCAAAGTCATAGAACATCTCATCCTCAGTAGTTATAGCTAACCTGAACATCGTGAAAACAAGGAACAGCTATAAGAGGTGTATTTTGACAGTAACTGAAATTCAGCCACTTTTGAAAAGGGCAGAGCAGATCTTAAACACACAGCACCATTCATTAGTGTTTCAGAGATGACGTGGGGGCTATGGGTGTATGACTTTCATAGTTGAGAGTAAATAGACAGGAAGCTCACAAAGGACAATGTCACCAAATTTGGTACACACTCTAGAGATAACAAACCTCCTTATAAAAATGTTACAGGATTCCCATGTTACGATACCTCAATATTGGAGAGGGGAAAAAAAAAAGAAGGTAAAGAAAAGAAAAAGGGGGCAGTGTGCTGTAATGCTACCAGGAAAGAAAATCCTCCATAAATTCCATACTGACACTGCTAACATTTATCTGAAATGTAGTTTATTAATTTATCATAGTCAATAATAACTGGTTTATGATATCATAAATTCACAGTTCACCTCATTTACACTTATTTGTAATTAAAGCACACAAAGCATCATTTTGTTCTACTATTTTACATACCACAGCTTGTTTGGGTTTTTTTACTACAATTGGTATTGCATTGCTAATGCTTCTGCAAGTCTCTATTTACTGTAGCTCTTGGCTGCCTGTGTACAATGGCAGCAGGCACTGGCTTCGGCGCTGTGACATATCTATTTAATTAACCCAGCTGTTCTATCTACAGTGTGAAGTACCAAGCAACAGTGCCATACTGGAAAGCAGGACTCATAAAACCAAAAAAAAATTACAGTGCCACTTGGAAAACGAAACACAAATAAAGCCTGCTTGGAAAAAAAATACAGATAAACACATCCCTGTCTGCCTTGACAGGCCTCTACCACTCAGTTAGATACTGCGCAATATCGCCGAAGACTTTTAGAAGTACCGTTTCTTATTTTAAATCCACCTCCTTTGTCTTGAATAAAAATAGCAATTTATCTGCATGTGAACAAAAATGGACCATTTTCTTAAAATAAAAAAAATTCAACAGCAGACCTTTCCTGGTGGCATTGTTCTTTGACCTATGCTTCTACAATGTCCATTCTTAAAAGTGCTTCTGCATAGGACATAAAATAGGAACATCTCCCAATGCAAGCCCATACTGCCTTTTCCTCGAAAGCTCATAATACCAAAATCAAACAAATTAGTCTGTTTATCAAGCTGTCACTTTGCAGCATGCTGAAGGGAAGGAGGAAAAATAAAGGATTCACAGAAGTTGAAGATTATGCAGCCATTGCACATGAACACCACAATGAATATAATTCAGAAAACATCTCCTGCCCATCATGAGCTGGGCCTCAAAATGAGCCAGTTGTACCAATAAAAAGAACACAAAAAGAATGGCATCATACCCAGTTTCTTTGAGATGTGCTGTCTACACAGACACACTGGATGTGAAAAATTAGTTAATTGCTTTGGAAGAACAGCATCCACTGGAGCTACATTCATATTCAAGGAGCCTTCCTGACCATGGCAGCTGGGACAAATGAGACATGGCAGCTTCAACCGGTCTCTCCAGTCCTTCACCAACCTGGAGAACCTCAGCTCATACCCAGATGGAAATTAACTCAGTTACATCAAGTGAGAGACTGCTTGCTCTCCTTAAGTGCTGTCAGATCCCTCCTGTGTTTTCAGCTGAGAACTGGGGAGGCTGTCAGTGGTTCCTGGACTGAGGGCATTTGAGTCACCCGTGCCAAGGTACTCAGCACACGCCATGCAGGGTTTCCTTCAGCCCACTGCTGATGAGTGCAGAGGAGAGCCCTTTTTAATGAAGTGCCTTACCTCGTGGGCACAACTGTGTCATGGAATGAAACCTGGACAGTTCATTTCAAAAGCACTTCTAGCCACCGTTTCAGGGTAAGGCTACTATGAAAAACTTCCCAAATGCTCTAGAATCCAAGCAATTCAAACAGATACTGATACAGGAATACAGTCTGAATACAACTTATTGAAGTTTAAAAAAAATTTATTTTTTATTTGTTGATGAAAAGATCTAAACCTTGCAGAGTTGTTGTTCTCACAGTAATGACCAGTAACAAGAGAAGGAAAAGCTGTCTAACCACCTGGCTTCTTATACTTTGGCTACTGCAGCTAGAAGAGTTCTTAGGATTTAAGTACAGCCCTGGGCGTCTACTGTCATTAAAACTATGCAATACAAATATATATCTAGTGCAGTGTTATGTACACACATCTGTAGGTAGAGAGACAGATGGGCACAAGGTAACTTGCCTGTAAACTGAGAGTGGAACAAAAATGGCAAATTTCTACCTACCACACAATCTTGTTCCACCGGTTAAAGTCAAGATCCAGGTGAAGAAGTCCTCTGCTAGTATTTTATTTTCAGAAGTATCTGAACAATGGAAGTTTCTTAAAATACTTCACCCAGGGTACCTATCCAGAAACCTGCAAATTAGGATGCCTCTCTATTTCTAGTGTAAAATGGAACACAAACCTGGAAGCCAATTAACTGAAAGGAAAACCATTTTGATTGATGTTGGCATTCAAGGCACTCAAGAGACTGCATTCCCTGCAAGTTAAGAGCAGAGAGAAAGATACAAGCACAAGAATTCTCTATTAGAAGACCATCCTACAAATGTAGACCTAGAAATGTACTGACCTTTCCTGTGACCCTTTCAGAAAAGTGATTTTTGTGAACCCTTTGGTTTTGTAAGCACAGCATTTTATCGTGTTTCCCAAACCCACAATATGCTTTGTAGCTCTTCCCTGAAACAAACCGATCTACACAAATATTTCAAGCGTATTTTTTTAATTCTCACAGTTGTTCTTCACTGCAGTTCAGCTTTTGCAGTACCTTCTTGTAAGATAATGCTGCGTGTCCTGAAGTCTCTCTCAACTTCTTTGGGACTACGGCTACACAACACGTCAGTCCACTAAATAATGCAATTCGGAATCTCCAGGAAAAGACATCTGCAACCTTTATCTTAACCAGACTCACTGACTGGAGTAAAATCTCACTCAGCTATTCAGATTGGCACAGTTGCTAACAATGGATTTCCCAACTGTTAAATCCTCGAGCTGATCCAGTAGGAAAAATCCTACCTCACCACTGGGGTGAAGTAGGATCATGTTCAACAACACTCCTAATTGGTTGCCCTATTCCTACTAGTTTGTATAATATAATATATATATATAGGTCATATAATGATGATCCCCCAAACCAAGAAACAGGGCAAAGTGCAGCTCCTCAGAGCTTTCTCCTTTGCCCCCACCAACTATTTTTTTACCATTTTTCACGACATGAGAACTTTCTCTTCTCAATGGCAAAACCAATACTTTGCCCAACCTGGCTGCAAATAATTAGTTTACATAAAGAAAATGGAATGCTTGATTTATGTCAGCACCCAAAATCTACAGTCAAACCAAAACTGTGATTTGTGTCTGCAATATTTGTCTGCCATTGCTGGGCTGAAAAAAAAAAAAAAAAAGAAATAAACTTCTAAAAATTACATAACTATAGATTCTGTACAGGACACTCTGTGACACATACTTCAGCATGAATCATGAAAAATAAAGATGAAAACAAAAATCAAAGCCAGGTTAACAAACTATTTTCTTTACTATGACTAAAAAATCTGAATCACTACTTATTTCTTCCTAAACCCGTTCACCCACTTTAGATGAAAATGGAAGAATCAAAAGAAAAAAACTACTGCTATAAATGCCAGAAGAAAATTAATGAAGAAAATATTCAAAAGCAAATAAACCAGAAAAGGAATATTTAAGATTCTTGGATACATTCAGAAATCTGCAAGGTCAAGTAAAACACTAGCACTGAACTGAAATACTCTAGCTTTCTTATTAAGGCATCCTTAACAGGGTGGCAACTAGTTAAAGACCAGTTGTTCATTCAAGACACACAACACTGATTCCAAACAAATTTCACCTTCATTTTAGGTTTTCATCCCACCATTTTCTTGCCTAGGTATTTCAAACATGTTTACCTTCTGCAGCATTGCAGGAGGAGGTAAAACTTTCCTTTCTTGTTATTTTTTGTAGTTGTCCTACTTAGCTGCAAACCAAGCATTTGAGGTTCAACTCCAGAGAAAACTCACGTTACTCTTAGCTCCCTGACCCCCTATTCAAGCCGAACCTACAGAGCATCCTGAATTTTTCTGCTGATGGAAGATTTCATCAGTGAAGAGCCAGGCACCGTAGACCATCCCTCTTCCTCATGTGCTCCATATTTCACCACCCCGATGGAATCAACAGCAAAAGGGAACCACCAGTGATCACAGTAATCCCTAAGTAGGTCATCGCTGCATTTCAGAAGCGAGGGCAGTTTTACAGAACTTAACTCCTTTGCATTCTGTAGTGGTAGGAAAAGGTACTTCCCTGAGCCCCAAGCCAGGCCAACTGGTTCATCCCATAATTACCGTATTGTTATGCAATAACCTACCCCAATTTCACAAGGGTGCCATAAATCAGGCCTCCCATTCAGGGAGGCTGTAAAACCATCAGTGGCAGATAGCCCGTGTCCAGCTATGGTCTAGTGAGAGTGCTCTGAAAATACTGACAGTAGGAAACTTTACCGCTGTCATCTGCTGCACAAGGCGAGCACAATGTTTGTGATACAAGGGGCTGATGTCTACCAGACACCCAGGAGGAAGCTGAGGTGCAACCTTTTGCTGCAGAGGTCTCTCTCGGCATTCACTTTTATCAGCTCCAGTGCAATATTTTCAAAACCTCCCCCTGGGTGATGTCCTTCAAGCCTTTTCTAGGTATCCAGTCTCAAATTTGATTTTCCTCCTTTTATTCTCCCGATTCTTCAAAGATCATTCCAGAAACCTGATTTGATTAGAAGTCTCTTTTAACGTAAGCAATTCATCCTCACACACGCGGAGCTGTTGATTCACCTTTTCTTTAATTTCATTTTGCCTGACTTTCATTTGAGCTATCTCAATTTTAACCTCTGTTAAAGCTCCATCTACCTTGTTTACTGTTTCTTTGATTTGAAAGATCTCCTCCATTAAGTCCTTAAGCGACAACTCCGTGGCCATTTTTGGCTCCAGCTGTTTGTCAGGAGAGGTCAGCCACTGCCTCGGTCTTTTATTTGTCTGGAGCAACATTCAAATTGTTTTCAGAGCAATTGTTTTCTTCTCATTTCCTGCCATCACTGTTTGAAAATAATAACGAATTACCTCAATTCTAAGGAAGGTTTCATCCCTTTACTTCATTACCAAGAGCGAGGAGAAAGACTATTTCAGAGGTTGGCACCCTGCACAAATTTCCTCAAGTCTTGCTGGAGGAATAATAGTGCAGGAACAGTTAAAAGTTATCCTCTACACATATACAGGATCCTGCAAGAAAGCACTTGAGGCTTCAGAAAATTCACCTTCCTAAAATCCTGCCAGGCAGGTATTAGATCTTCTGAATAAGAGGGCCAGTAGCAAAAATACTTCATTTAAAACTTGCACACTAAAACAAAGTTCTTGGGGTTATAAATAAACAAATAAACATCCGCCCCCCCTCAGCTCTGGTTAGCAGGATCAGTTCCTTAGCCGGACAGGAAGCCTGGGGCAGCTCTGGAAATAGGTTTCCTGCCTTGATACAGAGTTGCCAGACTATCTTTTCTCCTCTAAACACATACAAAATGTGCTCAAAGGGAAGCATCCAACACGCAGAACTGATGAAAGAGTAGTTTTAGATCAGAAAAGGGCCTTTCTAAAACAAACCTTTATACTTCGGTCTATTATTTCATGTCAATAAGGAAGATACAGAGACTTAAGACGTGTATTTAAGCGGGGGGGTTGTTTGTTTTTACAAGTATCTTTGCTTTAAATCGTATCCCAGCTGTTACTAAGCCCACCTGAGAATCAGCATGCTGTAGATTAATATTTGACGTTAAAAATCTAGACATTTTTCCATTTTGAGCACACTGTTCCCTTCCCCCTCACATACACAAAAAATGTCACACTGAGATTCATGCACTGCCCTACAGACACAAAAACGTATTTTTTGTATTCTCTCCCAGGGGAAACATATCCCACCTTTACTGGACACTTCTCTTTAAATGATATGACTCCTTATCTATAGGAACCCTTCCCTTCCATGACGGAGCTGAAAGGCTGGATAACCAGCCTATATGTGATGCCTTATCTTTAAGGCGGCTAATTTGAAGTGAAAATGAATCTCACACTTGCACACTTTTTTCCAAGTGGATTCATTTCTAGTTTTAACATTAAATTTCTGCTCCCTTAAGGAGTGAAGCTGCGTTCTTATTAGAAGCTGTTTTTCTAACACTACAGAATCTTTACCATGTCAAAGAAATGTTTCAGTATTACCTATAAACTACTTTTGCAATAATTTTATTACTGTATTGTGACTTTCTTACACTACAAACCCGTGCTTCTTACAAAACAGAAACACAAAGTTAGATTCCTAACCTACTAAAGGACACTTAGCCATACAGATTTAAAAATACTTAAGTGATTTACAAAACTCCACAAATTAACCTGACAGGCAGTTTAGATTTTTAACCTTTGACACAACGGAGGCAAATATTTGCAGAGAGAAGATGGGTTATCAGATTGTTTCATATACAAACTCAGGCCAGTTTCTTTATAAGAATGAAACTCCAAATTTGTCTTTTTCCTTCCCAAGTGAGCATTTTAACACCTCCTACCAGAAAGAATATCTTGATGTAAAGTCTTAATATATACTCTTAATCAGAATACTATAGAATCTTTCAGTAGTAATTACAAATCTCTGTAAAGTGAATGGAGTAGGGGAAAAAAGAAAAGGAACATCAGTGTGCATAAAAAAGACTCCCCACTTTTGCTTTAGAGATTGAATCTATAAATAAACAAATAAACAAACAAGGAAATTTTAACCCTTTCTTCTTGCATTAAAGAATGAACACACAAATTTTATCTCTCCTGGTGCTATCTGCTTGGTACGTCATAAAACAGAAGACAAGCCAGCTGGGCCTTGAGACCCATTCTCACTGGGGCCCCTTTTCATTGCCAGAACAGTGTAAAGCAGCCTCCGTGTCAAAGAAACGGAGCCCCGATGGACGCAGAGCCGAGCACGGTGACTCTACAGCCGTAGCTATTAGGAGAAATCCAGAACAGGATGTAGGAAAACTGCACAAGCTGAGTCTAAGGAGACAGAGGCCACATCTGGATAAAAGATTAAATGCAATGTGCTAGGCACATACAGGATAGAAAAATAAAATTACTTGGACCCAAACTGAGACATATCACAGTGACGACACAAAGAATAAACAAGCAGCACTATGAGCTATGTTTGCTTACCAAGCAAGGAATGAAACTTCATGAAAAATTATCATTTAAAATGACCATAATGCTGGGATACAAAACCAGCCCATTTGCAGACTGATATTTCTAATCTTTACTTAATGTCCGTAGTAGTGATTGTATAAAATAAACCACTAAAAATTCCTAGCCAAGCAAAAAGCCTGATAATTTAACTTCCTGGCTTGGCTTCCAAAGACTAATGCAAAGTTTAGTAGCTGCACAGTCAAATAAATCTTTCAACTACAGCTTTCTTTTTTTTTTTGAGAAAATGGTAAATATGGTATTTTCCATATTATATACCAGAACTACAGTCACAACCCAAGAATGTAGATCTTTCAACCATTCATTACAGAAAATATTGCTTGAGGGAAACTGCTTTAAACTGATTTATGTGGTAGACACCCCAGTCAAATTGGACAACGTGGCAGATGGTAATGGATTTATGCATATTTATGTAGCATGTATTTACTTGTCGACTTTGTTATCCATCTTTTGCCCCTTCCAAAAGTAGATAGCAATTTATAACAACTGTGATGCTGTGACTGGCTGACACTCCCTTTGCAGCCCTTTCCTCTGGACAGGCTAAAAAGCAGCATCCTTTGTGCAGCTATTTTAATTGTTTTACAGTTTTATTACAAAACATCCTGTCTGTTACACTTGCTTCCTGAGGCTATCATAACAATGTTAGTTGCCACTGCTTAAATCTGCCTCAGGGTATCTGTTTTTACAGTTACAATTAAAGTCAGTAAGTAGTTCACCAACATGTTAACATTAATTTGTCTTTTAATTTATTTGACCTTTTAAACTAAGCAAGTAACTCACTGAGGTAAGGGATGCACAAAGTTCAACTACTATCCATTTTTGCAATAAGGTGGTTTTAGGTTCTTTTCCACCAAAACATTCAACTGTTCAGTCGCAGGTGCTCTTATTTATTCTAAATCTCTTCAGAAAAGGCAAAAATATATTCACGTTGCATTCAATATGCACATGTTTTACATAACGCTAATGCACACACCACCAGTATAATCTTTAAAATTCAAAACAGAGTAACTGAGCAATCTGAGAAGAGTTTCTAGAACCCTGATGCTCTAAAACCGCTACAACCCTTACAAATCCTTATATTACCAAGGATTGTTTACAGAACACATCAGCACTGATGCCAAAACAAAGAACACAAGGAACCAAATAATCAGAAAGCAATAAACTGCTTTGGTTTTGGTACCATTTTCTCCTGCAGATATGGCAAATATAAAAAACAAAGGTGTTATCAGTAACTTCTGATGCTTCTTGCTCTCATTTAAAAATGCAGCCCTGCATCTGCGTGCCTTATACTGGTCTCTACAATCTGATGCAAAACCACCCAGGGACACGTTTCAATATTTAAGATAACTTAAAAATCCAAATACCTTTTTCAAAAGTTGTTATCAATAAATGCAGGTTCATATTGATCAACTATTAATCTAAAGTATATTTAAGGAAGTCTCCCAAGCTGCAGGAAGAACCCCCACACAAAATTTTAGGACTACTTTAAGCTAACTCTAAGCTATGCTGGCACAACTTCCCCACGTTTTTGGTAGCATGCCCTTCGCCTGTGGGCATCGTTGTGAGCTGCTGAGTCTATCTAAAACCCTGATAAGATGGGAGGGGTACCACCCACATCAAGAGCACTCCCTGGTAAATTAGATGTGGGGGGATGGTGCGGAACGACTCATCAAATGGTCATTTAGTGTCAGAGCCATTCAAGCTCAAGCAAGAGGCAGCAGAGAGGGAGGGAAGCTTGGGGAAAAAAAAGGCTAAAAAGGGGAAAAGATCAAATGAAAACAGCCACTACCATCTAATAAAAAATTAATCCTCATAAAAAAGATAAGAATTCATTCACTCCCTCCTGATTGATTGAAGCATTTGACTCCTTCTCTCGCAAACCTCCCCCGTGACAACCAAAGCTTTAAACTGTTATTGCCATCTTCCTCCCAAGCTCCCAAACCTCTCTCAGCTGCAAAAGCCCTTACTCAGCTGTGCTCCTGAGCATCTCCAACCTCCAGCCTTCATCCTTCTGCAGCCCAGTCATCACCAATTAACGCAAATATTTGCACCAAAAAAAAATGACACCGAAAAGCAAAAAAACTGTTTATTTTTGGATGAGGGGGGGAAAAAAAGGATATATTAAAATACAAGGTATTTTGAAAATATTTCATTTTGGCATCAACAATGGAAATCCATTTTGCATCTATCTGGTTCGGTTTTAACATTTCAGTAGCGCATACTATTCCTAGAGATACACAATGCAATTAAACACCCAAATTTAAAAAACAACCAACCAACTAAGCCAACCCACGCCAGTTATGTATCTTTCTGTTTCCCCTGCGCTGCCAGCAGAACAACCAAGCTGCCACGGGATTTAGTGCAGCGAGCTGTGGAAATAAGAAATCAGGCTGTGCCTCACCTAAGCACTGAGGCCACACAATATGAAGAAAAATGCTACGGCTGGAAGTGGTTGTCGGTCAATTACTCACCCTTTAAAATCCTATTATCTTCCAATTCTGCCGAGGAAAAAAAGGCAGTGCTGAACACAGAAAGGCAGAACAAACACTATCTTTTTAACCAAATGTGTCCAAAAGAGTTTGTCTCTCCATATGCTGCCAGTCACCCGGCTGAAAAGCTTGGTTCTGACTGGGTGGCTCACAGGACCAAGCAAAGTTAATGGCATTTTAAGAAGAGAGGTGTATGTGGCAATATTTGACTTAAGGCTGTTTAGCACACCGTGGCTACAGAGTAAGCAACAGAGACGAATTCTAGATAAAGCAGATAAAAGGAATGCAAAACCCAGCCAAAAGAAAGACTAATGCCTGCCAGGTAAAACGCAGAACTATGTGTCAAGAAGAATATTCAGTAATGAGGCAGCAAGACAAATTTAAAATATATTTCTAGCAGAGTGGAGGATCAGGGCTCTTGCCATTACAGAAAGCCACTTGAGTGCCCCCACACCGGTGTACCCCCTTCACACTGCTAAAGGCATAAATTATGATACAGTGAGATCTATCAGACGCCATTCTGTGCCGGAACAGGATGAAAAGAATAAAGCTTTGCTCTGGTTTAAAACGTGATAGACTCTTTTATAAATACCCACAGGATATTTATACTACAGTTTGACCTCCAAAAACCTTCATAGCACCCCTCCCTGTTCTCATATTTGCATCTTGACAACAAAAACATTTAATATCATTAAAATGAGGTCACTGCAGAGGGACTGAATTTTCCCCTGCCCTATGGAGATGAGACACAACCTGAAGGGAAGCAACTGAGACTACAGGATCCTGCACAGCTCTCCAGAGCTGGCTGGTCCGCAGGACCACGAGAGAAGGAAAACCACTGTGGAAAGGTGTGTGCTTAAAGCTCTTCTTCTCTGGCAATAGCGGTGTGAGGGATTATTTCCCAGGGACAGAAGCCCTCTGCTGGTCAACGCTTTTTGTAAGATGATTTACAGCAAATAAATGCACACAGGTTTTAATTTGTCCCTGGTTTTCCTACAAAAGTAGAGCTGTGAATGAGAAACACAAGAACAGATTGCACTTTCCTTTTGAGGAAAAATCGAATAACTAGAGTACAGAAATCAAATCTTTTTTATTCTTATTAACTGGGTAACTTCTGTTCTGTTACTTCAAAAAATGCTGTCCACCCCACAGTTAAATATGTAATCACTTTCAAAAAGTCTTCATGACTTAAACAGTGCTGACATCACATATACACTCGACACCTCTTTCACTGTTCACACAAAAATGACAAGAACTACTCAAATAAAACATGTTACTGACATAAGTACTCAACCCTGCAATTTGTTCTCCAGCACAAGTACTTAATATTTAAATGCATTAAATTTTTCAAAATTTTAAATACTTAATATTGCTACTACACATCTGAACTATATTTTAGGTTTCCAAAATTATGTATAAGCATAAAAAAAGGCATTACCTCACCTTTCCATGATGACAGCATTGGTCCTTAAAGCAAATCAAATCTAGTTTTGGTTTTGACTGTGAGCAGGTCTCCTGGCTGTAGCATTGAAATTGGTCAATTGTATTTTTGGGGTTAATTGTATTTTTGGTACCTGTTCATAAAGTGGAATTATTTTCCTGGTAGGTAATGTTTTTAGATGCATCCCTCAAAGTTGAACAGAAAGAATTAATTCTTGATTTCTTCAAAATATCAAAGGTTTGTTCCAGACAAAAAGAGCCTCCCTAGACAAGTCAATCTTCGAATACACAGACTTTATCACGCAAACAAATACACAAACACACAGAGGATTCCTTGTCTCAACACCATCCTACAGCTCTTATTATTTATTTATTGTTATTACTGATTCAGTCAAGAATCAGACTTTACAGTCTACTGCTTTACTTGTGCACCAAGAGTAAAGGTTGATCCTGAATCCGTATCATTTTCATGGAGTCATTCAGCATCTAGCAAAAAAACTCTAAAAAAACCCTGAAAAGAAAAATACATTCATCTTCATCATCTTCACACTCCTTATTCCAAAGCTCTTAGTCCACGATTTTGCAGTTCAGTGCATTTATGCTTGGCACCTTTAAATCTATCCAGAATAAAGAAATCAAGGAAAATATATACATAAAAGACATCAAATCATGTGCAGTCCTACAGATGCAAATTTTGTTATAGGGTGGAAGCAGTATATTTCTAAATCCATACCAACAATCAAACAGTAAATCAAAGCAATACAGCCCATCTACAAAAGAGATCCCTGCTACTAAGATATCCCTAAACATTATTTTAAAATCCAGTACAGCAGGATTCTTAAAAATTAAGCTAATCCCATTATAAATAATTACAGGAGAATCCTTCTGTCAAAAAAGGTAGTGACCAGCATGGCAGAGCCCACCACTTCTGCACCTGCGTAACCCTAATCATCTGGTCAATACCAGACAAGTCATTGCTTGGCTGCCAATGTATATTTCGTGTGTAAGTCAGAAAACCACATTTATCTACTATGAGTCAGCAAAATGGAATGTTATCCAACCAGCTCAAAAATTATGTCTCACAGGTACCAAAATTTGCCCATGTATCCAAGTTTAGCTAGCAGCTGAATCCTTTTTCCGCAGAAGAAATATGTGAATGAAAACACAGCGGGGTTCTCCTACAGGAGATGCAGTAGTCTGCCCCCAGGATCTGAATGACCTACAATAAAACTCCCAGTTCATCACTCTTGTTAACAAATTATTACAGTTGCAGCCAATAGCCTCATTCACGTGCACTGAATTCAAGTTGCTGATACCTTAAATCTGTTATTTTCTTATTTCTTAGCATCTAACTCTATAACCCCAGGCAACAATGCTCTCCCTATGTGTTTCCTGAGTGATTTTCTAGAATCTTTTTCAATGACAGAGAGAATTTCTATTAAATTATATTACACTGACAACTATTCAGGTCAACAGGAGGACTGATTCTTCAGGCTCAACACCCAGCTTTCTACGAGGTGATCACAGGGAACAACCACCACGTTGCTGCCCTCCAGACCCCAACCAGGGGATGAGGAAACTGCTTCGTCTCCTTGCAGGACAGAAACAGAAGTTATGGGTGCCAGCCTAAGAACCAGGCAGGAATTTGCTCCAGTAGACACAAACTCTTTCTGCCTGTTCAGTCCAAGCTTCCTTTCCCTCAATGCCCATGGGTGCTACTTGCCCTCCATGTTCCAGAGAAGGAAATGGGCATAAAAGGCCTGTTAAATAAAAGGCATCACACCCACACAGGGTGTGGTTTTACAGAAAAGGGCATTCTCAGCCAGTCTGTAAAAGACCATAATTTTAAAACACCATTTTTGAAGGGAAAAAAAAGATAATCATAGGACAAATCACATCCTGTGGAAAGTAACTTGTACCACATCATATTCTCTCAAGAATACTCTACATAGCTAACAAAGAAATTTAAAACTGTAACTGCAATTACAACAACATGTTAATACTTAAAACTCTTTTAACATAGCTCATCATTTGATATTTCTGACAAAGTGCTTTCTGGATGAATTACAAACATCTTGTGCTGGCTCACTAAAAGCCAAGCACCATCTCAAAGATTCAAGTTTATGAAAACCAACAGATAACATTGATACTTAATTTTGAAGATTTAAGACGAGACTGATGTTTCCACTTACATTAAAACCACTATTACGGGAACAAAAACGTAGATTTTAAAGCCTGGAGAAGACTGGACATCAGTAAGCCAAGCTCTTGGCAGGACAGTTACAAAGGGTGGAAGTTATTAAAAATAAATTGCCGTAAGCCCTCATAATGTGTTATGAAGAAGTGTACAGAGTTTAACCCATATTTCAGCAAAGCAAGTCTCCCTGAACGATGGAAGCTGAGAGCAGCACGCCAAACCTATAGCATTAAGCCAACCAACCCTAGGACAGGTTCTTCAGCCCACCTTGCTCCTCGTGGAGTTGCACTAACTTCAAGAAGACTTTTAAAGAAGTGAGATGTCCTTCCAAGTCAGTACAGGTGGCACAATCCGTCCCTGCAAAGCGCCGACCCAAAGCCTCACAGTGTTGAAGGATGCGTGATGTATTAACAGTATTAAATTGTTACTGTATTAACGTTTAACTGTGTTTAAGCAGTAGATGTCAAAGAGAATGCATCAGCACTGGGGAACCTGGAGGAAGGCATGATTTGTGGTGACCCTGTGGAGCTGCGCTGAGAGCACTAAACCGCAGGGACCGGGATCAGCCTCAGTGAGCTGCACAACAGGCACTCAGAGTAAGGCTGGGGAAAGCCGACACACACACACACACAGACACAGGAGGAAATAAAGGCTCTCACTCAATGGAGTGACTCACACTGAACAGACTAAAGAGAGAAGGAGGAATTATGCATAGATCCATTCTGAAACAAATCAATCAAACTGAACATTAGTCTCCATAACGTAGAACAAGTGCCACCTGAATAAAACAAAATATAAACACCTGTTAACAAAAAGGGAAGTTTAGTCAAAAAGAAAATCATGAAAAGCATCATAAATCAGGACAATCGACAGCATAAGACAGTATCTCTAATTGCAGTACTTAAATCAGTTATAATTGAGGGAGCCTAGGTACACCACAGCACCTGTGGCACAGGTCAGGCTCACTACGGGCTGTGCCAAAACAGCCAAGCCTTGTCCTGCACACTGGCACCGATGCCACCCACGTGGGC
The DNA here is from genome assembly GCA_013398855.1 of Mohoua ochrocephala. Classification (NCBI taxonomy): domain Eukaryota; kingdom Metazoa; phylum Chordata; class Aves; order Passeriformes; family Acanthizidae; genus Mohoua; species Mohoua ochrocephala. The sequence goes on from VZTA01027046.1 coordinate 63,265, forward strand.
ACCTCTCAAACATGGACCTCGGGTTCAGGTTACTCCTGCTTCTAGTTCATTCATGCTACCAAGAGGTATAGAGAGTCTTCAAGTTAAATAGCAATAAAAGTCACAACTATTAATGAGGCTAGTAGGACTTAACAGTGCCAGAGCAACACAGGATTCCTATCATTCCACCGAAATCATCAAGTAATGAGAATTTCTGATCACTTTAAGGCTCCCTTATATCTGAGACAGCATTATACAGCCTGGGAGTACCTTGAAATCAACACTACTGCATCCAGAGTAATCGGAGGGCAAGTCACATGGATTAAAAAAGAGAAACTAACTACAATTCTAAAATTAACAAATGATACCTTGGAGATATGAGGTATCTCCAATGCAGCACTGGGAAACTGTGTTTTTATTTGTAGCAAAACTAATGATAAACGAACACATGAACACTGATAATATTGTATTGTATCTTTTTCTGAGCCACAACTTAGCAATGTGCTGCACTGTATTTATCCCTCTGGAGTCTGGCTCTGTCCCTACAAATTTCAGTTTAGCTCAGGTGGCTAAGGTCGATGCTTGCTTGTGACAATATTTCAAAGCCTGACATCAATTCCACAGGAATGGTGAAAAGGTTTAAAAAAAAGGTGAAGTGAGAATCGTGTGTGGCAACCCAATCATGGGGCTATCGTGCATCAGGGTTTCTCTATTTTCGCACACAGATATTTGATGCAGGTAGAAAAAAGGAGGAGTGCTCTGTTGAGGCTCCAGCGATGCTTTAACTTAGCATAAAGTTGAAAGACAGTAATGAAATAATTAAATCTATGTGAGCACATCTCCTTAGTAACTTCAGTAAATGTATATAAGTGAGTCAACTGGAAGATGCTAAGACACCTCTGAGCTGCACCACTCAGTCCTGTTGTGGTCTCACTCCAGCAAACTATTTTTTCAGTGTAGGTGAAAGGAGAAGAGGGGAAAATTCGGAGAAGGAAAAAAGTGAAGACAAGCAGGCCTTGTTAAGAGAGCAACATGTTTAGGTGCCTGATTTGACAGTTCACAACTCATTTTGTTATGCATTCTGATAATTCTCCCTTTCTTTCTTTCCTTCCATCTTCTTTAAGACCACATGAATTCATTTTCTCCCCTACTTCCTCAATTTGTTTGCCTGCATATCCATCAATACCTCTTTTACTTCCCCACTTAGGTTTCTCTCCTATTTCCTCCCTTTGTGAATTTTTCTAAGTCAGTAGATTTTTTGTATTTTTCTTTTAAAAATTAGATCTTCATTTTATGGTTGCTCTCTCCACCCTCCCCTCCCCACCCCCCAAAAAAAAAAAAAACCACCAAAAAAACCCCACCAGAATATGTTCAGTAAGTTTCTGTACTAAACCAAATATTTCCTTCATGCAAGAAACAGTTTTGAGGGCACCAGCAGCAGTCCTGTTGGAGACAGGACCGCAGTATTACAGCACAGCTAATTAAGTACTTTTTCCTTTAAATTCCATATGGACTCTGCTTTTACCATGCTTAAGTAAGACTCATCACAGCAATTATCTTCTGGACTATGAACAATATTGAAGTGTAGCACATAATATTTATATAAAAGCACATTACAAATTGATCCTGAGGGCGGGAGCAGTAATTTTGCTGTCTACACAAACTATCTTTAAGTGCAGTTAAGAAATCATTTCACAGGCTCACACTATATAATAAAATGAAGGTAATAAGCATGACTGAGACACAGAGGGAACAAATTATCTTCTGGCAATATACCCTACAATTGTGACTGGATAAAACTGTTAATCTGCAGCTGAGCAGAAAATGTATAATCTGAAGGGATTTCTTCATTTAAAATAAAACAATCTGCTATCCTTTGATAAAACAGTAAGAACTTCCACTATTACACAAATTACAGTAAACAGCACAATAGGACACAAGTCCAACAGAAAAAGAAGTTTAAAAAAAGTTACTCAGTATCTCCAGCATTAAAAAGTTCCTTTAGCTGACTAGAGAATACAAGCTAATAAACATCTGGGATCATGAAGATTCCTCCTCTACTCACACATACTTTTCTGCTGATACAAGAATCGAAAGCTTTTTTCCTATTGCTCCCTCCTGTCTTACTTGTATTAACCATCTGAGCTGTTACACTGAATTAATGTAAAACCAAAAAAAGATTTCATATGAAACAGCCACTCAAACTTCACTTACAAACCACGGGTGCTTTTCCACGTGAAGTTAAATGATACTCATCTTTCACAGACAAAGCATCTGAGATTTAACTATGCAGAGTAATCTTTCAACACAATTATTACTAATTGCTTCTTGTGATTCCATTTTCCAAACGTGTTCTGACAAGAAATACAGAAAGTAGCGTAGGTGAGGTCTTAAAAGTGAAAGCCAAAAGTAGTATTGTAATTTAAAAAACCAATTCAATACATTAAATTAGAAAAACCTTTCTGTGCTTAAGTAGACAAGCAACATAAAACAGTTTAGTTCGTGCTGAAGAATGTCTCTGCACACAAGAGGAAAATAGAGTATATCTGTTTCCAGCATAGAAATTACAGACACAGCCATTAAAATTGTAAATTTCTCCATTTACAGTCCCACAGGGAAGCCCTCCACAGAAACACCCCTCTAAAAGCAGAGCGGATTTTTTGGGTTTTGCCCCGGACTACATCAACCTGCTACTCGCAGATGCGGACGCTGCACTTCACAGGCAAAAGTACAAACATCAAACTGGGCTGCTGCAGACTTCAGGCGCTGACTTCAGTGGAAGACAGCCACATCTTGCTGTGGGGAAAACAGGCCAAGCAATTAAATATGCATCAGCATTAAAGCTAAATATACAGAAATAGCTTACAGACATAATTCTGGCTTACCAGCTCGGCATGCATAACCTGCATGCATATTTCATTTTTAACTATGAAGACAAAACTTTTGTACAACATACTTTCTGTGACACTCTCTTTACTATTCTATGCATCACTGAGACTTGCAGCAATAAAAAGTAATACGACAGCATTAGTAGAAACAAGGTGTTTGGGTTTTTTTCCTAGAAACTTGTTCAAGGTACAATTGACTTTAGAGATAATTCCTGCCCAATTAACATTAATGACAAGTATCTCATAACATTCCTTCCTTGGTGCTTAAGCCTCCAGTGTACAGCTCTGACCTTCCAATTCTTTCTTTTTTTCTCTTTTTTTTCCACAGTTAATTCCCAATAATATAATTCATAATAACATGAATTCATAATAAAAGGCAGACCTGTGAGCCATTCTGCCTCAGAGCAACATCCACAGCACACCAAAAAAAAAAAAAAAGGGGGGGCAGAAACACTCATCTACAGCCACACATTTAATGCTTACATCCAACAGCAAAACGAGGCTATCTGCATCCCACATTTCATATGACTTAATACATAATGAATCTCTGGCACATTCATAGGTACAAAAGGAAATTCTTTCTTTCCTGCACTATGGCAGCTCAGAATAGTCTGCTAAACCCTTCAAAGTGTCGGGAACCTCTTATAGGGAGATAAAGACAATGGATAGCCCTACCAAGCTGCTAACATCTGCTCAAAACCTGCAGCTTCTCTTTTCTTCTTCCAGCACTTACCCAAGCTAGCATGCACTTGCATAAGTCTTTAAAGCACTGAACATTTAAGCATGTCACAATTCTATGATGTCTCATTTATATAATTAGTTCTAACATATGGCCCACAATCAGTGTGGGAAATCTAAAATATTCTTTGGGAAGCTGTCAAACCTAAAGGGATATATTTTTCACTAAGTGAAAAGAATTAAATATGCAAATTCTGCTTACAATAGGGATAGGGAGGAAATAGAAATCTAGCCCAAAAGGCACGCTCGCTCATTGCATCAAACGCGGGTTATTATGCTCTGTACCTGTCAGTGCCAGTTCAAATCAGAATATACAGTGACGTGCAGAGAAGCTCTGCAGCCACCAGGATTTTAGCAGTGCTGTGGAAAACCATACAGTAGATAAAACCAAAACCCACTGTGAAAATGCCAGCTATAATTAACACACTGGGCTGAATACGGATTCGTGGCAGATTGTATTAATCCGTATCCTTTCCAGAACTTCAGCTGTCCCCTGGACAGGGACACCTCTGTAACATCTGTAGCAAGTAACACACCATGTGCCAGCAGGGACCACTGTCGTGCAAGCTCACCCCAATTCTCCCTTCAGAGACAAAAGTCCCACAACCCTAAAAACCTCTGGGCTAATTCTCCTCCGCTTGTTTCCGACTAGGAAAGCTGCACCAGTTTCAAACGTGGCACCACTGTGAGCAGTGGCATCCCCCTCCCACCATTAGGAATGACCAACTCAGAGAGAACCAGAGCCAGCATCCACATCCTGGCAATAATAGGTCACCTCACTTCCCTGAGATCCCTGCAGGATCAACAGTTGCACTTGTTACTTATTAATGAATTGTTAATAATCAGTTGTACAGATCTAGGTGAAACACTATTGGAAATGCACAGAGGAGCTCCCAATGTCAACAACAGAGCACCAGTTTCCACAGCACCCGAGTTCCCTGGGAAGTTTAACTGGCTTTCCCACAAATCAAAGGAAGCGGAATAAGCTGGCATGTGTGTAGCAGCACAAATAAACAGCCTATATGTGCAGCTAATAACTTTGCTCTTCGGTACAGCATTATTTAGGATGGAAAAAGAAAAATCCGGAAGCATCGGTGATCCCACAAAAAGGAAATAACACGCTCCAAAATAATTTCATCATCATTCGCTTTCAGAATAAGCACTCTGATATGGAACCAGCTATACATTTCTCAAAACAGTTGTTAGGAAAGTCAAATCTCTTCAGTAAAACCCTTTCCTAAAGGCAACTTTCAGCACTGTAAAAGCTCAGTAATTTGTCTGAATAAAATCCTACACCCTGTGGTTAAGAACCTGCCAAGCAAGCCAAATACACTAAACAAGCAGAGCTGGCACTTGACATGTCTCTTAAGAGTGAGCTGTGACAAGTTACTAATGATCTCAGTTAGAAAGCAACTAATAGTGTGCTGTAAAAGGTATAAAGACATGCAGAAATCTGGTAGTAAGGACCAAAGGCTGACTTGAGATAAACAGTTAAAACCATTTTCTGCGAATGGCACTGCTCAGTCCAGCTCTAAACCTGTCCCTCCAAACGTTCTGCACCTTTTGTTGTTAGGTGGATTCATCCCTAACAACACTGTAGCCCAAAACATGCTTCAAACGTGTGAACAGCAGTATGTTGACATAAAATTTGTTTTAAATCTTAGAGTGAGCCGCAAATGTGCCACATTTGCCTACAGTAAGAGCTTCACAAAGCTGGAAAACTGGCAGTTGTGAAAAGGAATTAGAAGTGTTAACAGGTACAGAAGAAAAAACTTAACCATTGCACTCCACGTAATGCCAAAAAAAAAAAGCCTGTGAGAAGGGAGATTACCGAGAGAGGAACCACTTAGACTGGAGACAAGTTTGTAAAGCCATCATTAGTGAGTTTCATAGCAGGCATTTCCACTGTCTGGGGAAAAAAAACCCAACCCAAACAAACAGAAATAAGCCATCTAGAGATGAGAAGAAAAAGATCCATGCAATGCAAAGAGCTATCCTCCTCACAGCAAGAAAGTACATGGGGCCTTCCTATTATTTTAACTGTATTCAGGTTACTATTTTTATTTAAATTTTCCTTGCAGCTTGTTGAAAATGCTATCTGAACCATCTCTCACAATTTTCAAAGGTGGAGGGAGAAATGTACTAAGCTGATGTCTTGTTCAGATAACTCAATTTTTCTAAAATTACTACCACTGCTAGTTGTTACACAACAACCAAAGATGGGAGCTAGTTTGCTGTGACAGGAAACGAAACAGACCCAAAGTGTTCATATTTGCACTCAATTACTGAATGAGAGCAACCGCATGGCAAGGTGACACAACCTGACACAGTATTTTCAACCTTGCGTTTTCCTGGTGTGTGCCTGTCAGAAAGGCTGGCTTTTCTCTCCTCCTCAGTCCCTTCCCTTCCCCAGTTTCAGTTCTTGACTTTTACGTCTTAGGTTGCTTGGCATTGATCAGCATTATTAAAAGTAAGAGTACGTGAGGAATGAACGTACAAGGTATCATATTTTTGATCCCTATTTCAGTTCTATCAGGCATTTTCCCCAGTATCCGTGCAGCAAAGATTGCCTCTGCTTGAAGATGAGAGTTAATGGACAATCAGGAAGGCATGGTGAACCGAGGTCACAGAATTAAATATTATTTAAGAGCACAATATGCAGTGACACAAATGACATTTTTGCAGAGAAACAGCAATATTAGCCTCAGAGCAAACGAATGATGTGCATCCTTCCCACTGTTAAACTGTTCTTTAATAGAGACAAAGCATGAAAAAGGATGCAAATACTTTTAAACACAAAGGAGATTACAACCTAAAACCTTAAGCCAAATCTTTACTTGTATTAATAAGGCTGCTTTAAATCACTGCAGTAAAAGAAAGGGATCCTTAAGACCTTTACGCTGTCAAGGCATCAAGAGCAGAAAAAATATCTTTAACATAAATGAGAAAATCAGACCTAGCAAGGTTCAAATCTAGGGAAAATAACATACATTGTTTACATAGTATTATATTACGTATTATTATATTATACCACATGTTACAGATATTTTATTTAGAAGTAGGGCATGCAGGTAATTACTCTCTTGGTTCCTTCCCTAACACATGAAGAGGAAACAATTTTTTCAGATTTCTCTAAAATCTGGAGGCCAGAATTACCAGTAGCCAGGGAATCTGATGCCTTAAGCAATTTAAGAGAAACACATAAAATTAAGTTCCTATGCTTTCAAATATAGCACTAAAAGCTAAAGGAGCTTGTTCACTTGAGTTTCCTTGCGCCTTCCGATCTTAGCATCCTTTTAATTCCTTGTATTGATCATTATTTTCCAGTTAAAGAGCATTCATATATTCGACATGCAACTTTCAAGTCATTTTGGCGTGGCCCAGCCAGCATGACTAATATTTAATCAATTGTGTTACTACTTATTTCAAAATGCACGAGGTAACTCCTCCAATCACATAAATCGTTATACAAGTTCTTTCCATTTAGACAAGCACAAACCACCCCAAAGAAATCCTAAAATTTTACCTAAAAAAACCTCACTAAATATCACAAAAATAAGTTTCCATTAATAGTTACAAAGGAATACTACAGGTAACTGTAGTGAGATTATGATAATTCAAAGCGACCAGTCAGTGTAATAGACATGTAGTTTTCATATTAGCAACAGCAAAAAAAGATTAAAAAAAACATTTTTCAATGACAAACATCAATGTTTACATTCTCAGGAAACTTGGGGCATTCTTTGTAACTGATAATAATTTTGGACCCTCACTTCCAGACATGTACTTCACTCCTACTGCATTACAAAGGCCTACAAAACTTGATCTTGCCTTGATGACTTCAGGTATCTGGATGAGAAACTAAAGCAAATTGAAAATGTGCCTGAAAATAACCAAATGGTTTCGTGGCCAAAATCAAATTACTTTTTGCAAGGTCCTCCATTTTCAGTACAGTAAGTTATTAATAATGAGAAAGAAAGAAAATTCTACGTACATTTTATGCATCATAAAGTTTCCAATGAGTGGAAGCACATCTCCAAACATAATGTCAGTAAAATAATATGCAACAAAAATATTCATGGGCTCCTCCCCAAAAAAAACAAACCTCACACAACTATCACTTTGTCTTCAGATGGGCACTTTCCTCCTGTTCTTCATGCTTCCATTGTGCTCTAGGCAGAGAAGCTGTGTTAAGGAGGCTGACTTTTTAATCTTGGAGTACTCTATCACAAAAAAATATCACTTTAATATGGCCAGAACCAGTAGAGCACTTAAACAGTCTTAGCTAAGTCCTTGATTAGTTTTGTTAAAACCAATGAGGAATGCATGAGCTTAAAATTAGTGTCCTGTGTAAATGCTCTGGAACAGGGTTGCAGTTTCATTTCTTTCCAGTTTATCAGGCAAATTCTGCTTCTGGCATAAGATACCCGATTCCTTCACCAAACAGTGTAAGTAGTTACATCTCTTAGTATGATTTCCTCAAAAAAGAGGGAAAAATGCTCTCCCCCATCCCCTCAGTAATTTTATCTTTGAGAAAAATTTAAGTTGTTGAAGGGGAAATTTTCAGCAATTTGCCTGACTTTCTTTAAAAAAATTATATGCAAATAAAAACCAGTTATTTAAAATTAATTTCTGTCTGTTCAGAAAAAAAGAAGTATTTTCAAAGAGTATTAAATACCTGGAGCTTTTTTTAACACTTTTGTAGAAAAAAATAAAATCTCATTACAATTCAAAGACAAAACAGAACCTTACGGATCTGCCACGGCACTTTCCGTAAATGCACAGTCAGCAAAAGTAATGATGATCCTTACACACAGTCTGAAGATGACAGGAATATACAGCACTTATCAGGAAGATGTGTCAAGTACCACTTCAAGCCCTGCTGTATCTGCAACCCCTCTGAAGCCCAACCCTCGCTAGTCTTCCAGTTTGGCAGCTGGAGGGGCAGGTCAGAGTAACACACGCCGGACAACTCCCCAGCTAAAGCATCCAATGCCTGAGCCTGTAAAGAACCAGCCCAGCACATCATCTTCCCCACAGTTACTGGCCCATCTAATCCAACACAGCTGACTTTCACAGGTCTCACTGAATGCAGCGGTACAAAACAGTATCCATTGGAAATACAATGACCGAAGAAGTCAGGTAATTTATCATTGTGCTTTACAAAAGGAAGTTTTTTGGGAAGCAGCAGGAGGCTTTCTACATAAAAAAATCTTTCTTGATTGGCTCTTTGATATTAAAAAAGGATTTCTATTTCATCCTCAATGTGAGCTTATAGCGTCCCTCGAAGCTAAAAGAAGTTACGCATGCACACGGGAGAATTTACAGCATCACCTCTTGCAACAGCATCCTTCAGTTTTCACAGCGCTCCACCTATGGTCACATTCTGAAAGGAAAAACACCTGACATGTTTCAAGTTAAAGGCAGACGTAGCTGAAGGATGGAAAATCCTGAAGCTGCTAAAGCTGATCAGCCCCAGGGTCTGGGTCCAGCCAAACCCTCTCTCCACTAAGGCGCATTCTCTGTTTATTCATGAACACATGCAAAGGCAACAGAAGCTTGCAACTGGAGTCAGACTCTGATTTCATATATGAGCTGAAAACCCAGTCCTTGCACTGAATAAGCAAAGGAATTCAGTATCAGCTAATTTCCACTGATTTTCAAGATGAAAACGGTAGATGTGTTTAAGTAGGGCTGGCTGTGCAGCAATAGTTTCAACCTTGTATAAACGTGAGATCCTCCAACACTAACAAAGCTACAACCATGCCACAGTGATAAAAATCTGCAAAGGAATCATGGGGAACGTTATGCTCAGGGAGGCCATACACTTCCACTTCCATCCTGCACAAATTTCCAAACCAGTTTTAGTATAATCATGTGTTTGTGACTCCACTGCTTTTCCCTCATGAAAAAAGAAAAAAAAAAAAATCACATGCTTCTGTACTAGAATTGCATTTTCCAAATAGAGTGAGTTGTGGCTGAAATGCTGATTACCCAGAAGAAATCCTAACAAAAGCAAATGTCATAAACTATAACTGTACACTACACAATATATGCAGTTTCTCTGCAAATGCAGCCCTGGCCACGAGAACAGGAATGTCTTTGGAGTCCCATTACATATAGGAAGAATAAGATATTTATGAATGGGCAGTAGCTGCTTGTGCTCATTGTCCTGGGAGAAGCATATATATTCATAACAGCTAGTGGACTTGAATAAGTTCCACGTATTTACTTTGTTTCAGAAGACCACATAAGCTACACCACAATCCAGGATTTAAGGCTCATCCAAATCACTGTCAGTTTTCATGCGAAGGAAAAAAATAACCCACAGTCAGTTAATACATAAAAGTACACACTCCATCCTGGAACACACTTTTGACAACTGTGTAGTGAATCCTTGATTGAACATACTATTTGGTATGACTCAAAATCTGTTTTTCTTGAGGGCACTTCCATGAATACACTCTCAATTACATAAATAATGTATCACTAGATATTTGAGAGACTTTCGTTATTCAGAAATAAGTCTTCTTCTGTGAATAAGCACTTCAAAAAAAAAAAAACCTTTTTTTTTTTTGCCATTTCTTCCCTTTTGAATTACTAGAAGCTTGAGACTTCAGTATTCACAGAAGAGTTGCATAAAAACTGAGAATTCTAAGAAAGAACGAAAGAAAGAAAGGAAGGAAGGAAGGAAAAAACAACCGAAAACAATCAAAATGGAAAGTCATACTCAGGAGAGCTGTGGTCTATCTAATGTAACCTTTGGCTCTAACAGTGCCTACAGTACCACAGAAAAGAAGGGTACACTGTAAGGCACAAGTACAGAATAACTTGCCCATAGTACACTTGACCTTTTTTTCCATATAACTATGCCTTAAAACACTGCACTGGGACATTCACCCTAACTTCTGTTACTGTATCTATTCTAATTACCCATGTAAATGTCAGTATTTCTTTTTGAATTTATGCATTTAGACCAACATATCTAGTTTGTCACAAGTTTCCAAAGTTAATTATGCATTGTATAAAAAAACGCCCACCCTGTTTAAATCAGTTATCTCCATTTACTGCCTTTCAATACAGTTCTTTGTTCTTGCTGTAAGTTAAAGTGCATGATTTATTTATACACACACCCCCCACTGACTGCTCATCCTCTAACTTAACTACACTGGTTTTATTTCTTTCAGTAAAGGACACAAGGAATTCCTTCCAATGCCACAAAGCACTTCTGCCCATCCTGCAGCCCTTCTCTATTTTTACTGCATTTTCTTAGGAGTGATGCAGAACAAAATAAATAATTCCTGTTAAAAAGTAACATGATATAAACAAGCAGTAACTACTAACTAGGCAATACTGCCATTGTTTAACAAAAAACTTTATAAATTTCACCTCCTTTTTGTTTGTTTTTTTCTCCTAGAGAGACAGACAAAAGCCTAACTTGCCAGCTTTTCAATTGCAGCAAATGTAGTTAATTTAGTATTCAGCACCATGAAATTAGGTCAAATTATGTATTCAGAAGATTTTACTGGGATTTGTTAGCTGTAAAATTTCATCTACCACCCCAGTGCCTGTTCCCTAAGATTGGCTAGACATCCCTTAGTGTTCCTCAACCTTCCTCCAACTCATTTTCTATCACCCACAAATTATACCATCCCTTTATTCATCTTTTGAATTGCTACGCTAAAGTAGCATTCACCCTACTACTCATATTCCTACATCTTCCCATTAGCCTTCTATGATGGCCAAGTTCCAAGTGTCCATGGGGCTCTGAGCATGGCACACACCCTAGAAGACAGTAAAACTTCCGAGTCGCACTGTGCCACAACTCCTGCAGAAGGAACACTTGCAGTAAATCTGTCTCATGCATCTCCATTCCACATTCTGAAATGTTTCTTACAGGAGAGCAGTTTTGGGTAAGAAGTTTTTCAAAGTCTAGAGGAAAAAAAAAATATACCCTTTAATGTCTTCTAACACAAAATAACAGTCTGGGTTAGCTTCAGCTGGACCTGTACCTACTTCATTAGACCTAGTTGTAGAAACGCTCATAACAACCCATTATAGTCCATCACGTTATGTACCTTTCTTTGCCATTCTTCCCAGGAGAATCCTGCTCTGAACTGAGAAAAGGGCCACAGATACCCTGTGATCCAAGAAACCCTTTCAAATAGGCCGCAATACAACCAAGGAAAGGAGAGGTTATGCTTTGATATGAAACATCAAATTCTTACAATGTTTCACGAAGCCTGTCTGGATGCTGCTTCCACCACCAACTGATATGTTTTCTTTCTTCTCAGTCCTTAGTTGGGCAATCCAAAAGTGGGGCAACAAGATAGCTTGAAATAATACATACAAATGAAGTTCACTCCTTTTCTTGAAAAACCATTTGTCCCAAAAGGCACTCTTCTAACCTCAAAAGCCTGCAAATAGCAATGCTTCTGAGAGCTCACATGCATCCCACACAAACCCATATCCATTTAAATGTCAGCTCACAAATGCACCTCAGATGTATAAAGAAAGCACTTCCAGGATTTCAGCAGGTTCTCTGGTACGCTAAGTTGTAGTCAGCCTACAGTCAGATATTGCTCCATTGGGTCAGACACAATTTTACAGCAGCAAGTGCTACATTTAGACTCCACTCTCGCTGCTTTTCTTTGTCTCTTTTTGAGGAGGGAATTTCTTCCATGTTTTCACAAACGGTTTGTCCTTGGTTATTTTAGCTACTGTGTTTCCGTCTAAAATCATCAGAATCAATGATTCAGAAATACTCCTGTAGGAATCTTTTCCTTCTAAAAGCACAGTATCAGATGTTCATTTCTATCTTACAGCCTTCTGAATCAAAAATAGCTGTGAGCTTTAAGCACAGCTATAAGCCCAGCATCTAAATACATCCAAGGAGGCAATACAGTTCACCTTTCTAGTACTTATTATCAGCAAAAGCTTTAAAGCATAACAAGTGTAGGTAACAAGCCACAAATGTTACTGAAACTAGGAAGCAAAGTCATCCAGTAACTTAAAATGCAGACTGTGCAATCATAAAATGCTTAAGAGAAGCAATTCTGAATTGATTATTTTAGAAAAAGAATGGTACGTTATTTCATTTCTAGAGTAGATCAATATAGTAAAAACTGGATGTAAAAGTCAGATTGGCTGCAAATATGTGGCTTCCTTTCTTCCTTGAACTGTCACTGTGCAACCACAGATTGGTCCTTCAGGCTTCATTTAGTGAAAAGCCAACTCTCTGCCAGTCTCAGCCTACAGTTTTTATTGCACTGCTACAACTTAACACTCACATCCTTAAATATTAAGTTTCTCAGCCCTGTGACTGCAAAGTAAAAATCCTAAAATGCATGACCCTTACGAACTAATAACAACCAGAAAACAAATAACAGAACAAATACAGCCTTTTAATTTAATGTCAATTTAAAAGTATTTGGAGAGCAAAAGAACTGTATTTTTAACTCTCTGGAGAGAATAAGGAAGTCTTTGTGCATTTGATTCTTGAACATCGTTGTTAGAACTTCTGCAGAAAAATAATGGTTCCTTTTTCCTGCTATCTGCTAAATACAAAATGTGAATTATCTAAGCACACGTGAATCTTCTGAAAGATGGACCTTAATCAAAAGTCCCCCTAAGTCTTCTTAATAACACTAAATAACACATCGCTCACACGGATGTGGATCAGGCTTTCCGGCTGCTCTCCCAGGAAGCCGTTGTATCACGGGTTTGAAATTGTTCAGGACAGAGATACTGATTCTTTACAATCTGTTTTCTGAGGACCTACTGTAATGTGGTTCGGATCAGATGGAGACAAGCAAACACTTCCCTTTCCTTCAGCAGTAACAGAGGTTAAAAACTCATCCCCACGTTCTCTGAAGAGTGTACAATATGGTATTGAACAGATCATTTCATTGTTTATCACTCAAAGGCATTTCAGCATGAACCCATTCCTCTTCATGGAAAGCCTCAACTAAATACACATTCAGTCCCACTGGCATGAGCTGAGGCTTGGATCTCATCACCAACCACACACATTAAGTTCCCCCACTGAACATATGCTTTCTGAATGGGGCTTCAGTCAATTCATACATCGAGATGCTGGAAACAGAAGGGCACATTTGCTATATGAATGATGAGATAATGAAGATGCTGAAACATCACAAAAATACCATAAGCAGAGTTTATGTCCTGAAGCAGGTGATGGTCAAGGTCCCAGCACAGGTTCTGCTGCACACGTTTTAGGACTCCTCCCAAAAGGTAAAACCGTGTTCTGTAAGACCAAGCTCTTGGCTTGGTAGAAGCCTCGCTCCTGTGCAAGCAATACCAACTACAGAATAAAGAACTGGCAATAAACTGGATTAATTATAGTGATCAAATTTTCAACCATCCAGACCACAATTTCCCAGATAACAAAAATGGCAACTTGTTAGCATAGGTTTTCTTTCTTACACTTATACAACAAAACACTCCCACCACCTCCAGTTTTCAGCTAAAGCCTAATATTACAGATGAACTTCCTATCGCAATGAAACATCCTGACACCTAACTGCAGGCTCCTTTAATGAAACAAACAACAACAAAAGGATATAGTGTACCAAGTTTTCCAATAAAAAAAGGAAAAAGCCAATTTCACCTGCAGGGAGTCAGCTACACTAATTCAAAGTACCTAAAAACTAACTAGGTCCATCGTCCCATATATCAGGTTTAAGGAAAAAAGACAAGTGAAAAAGCAATTGCTGAAGTGTTTGCAAAAAAATTTGGATCATACTGCTCAGGAACATCACTTTCACGAAAAGCGAAAGATGATTTGAAAAGGAGAGGTTTTGTTACTTTGGAAGGAAAAAAACACTTTTGCATACGTAATACACAAACTTTTAATAGGCCTAGTGTTATCCAAAACTTAAGGGTTTCCTCTATCTTAAGTTTTATAAAATTAAGGTTAGTTTCACTTATTTTTTGTCTCTGGGTCCAGAGCAACAGTTCACAACCAGAACAGGTCTGTTGGTCAAGGCAATTTTCACACCTTAGGACAATGACTTTGGTCTAATCAAAAGGAAATGGTACATTCTGACATGATGAATTATCTTTTTTGACATAACAGACAGGACCGTTGCTTCTCTCTGAGCTCAATCTTTATTCCACCGTCACTTTTATCAGATCAGTGCTGGTGGCGATACATCAGATGCTTAGAATTTCAATGAAATTGTCATTACAAAGGCTTTGAGGGGTCTGCAAATTTTCTCTGGGCACAGAGCAAGACTGGGGTATGCAGGAGTCTGTCCCACATTCCCTGCTCTCCTGATTTCCCAGTGGTGATCACAGCAGGCTCCATGCTTGCCATCTCATCCTGGGTACCACCCAGGGTATTCGGCATTTGTGAGTGTCACCCAGTGGGTGGCTTCATATTTTGTAGCAACTTGGAAAGGTTGACAGCCAGTTAGCAGCTATGAGTTGACAATAAAACCATACATACACGCATATATGCTTCAACCCTCTATAAAGAGTTTCCATGTTAGTCATGCTTATATACAATACACATCAGTCACATAAACAATCTATATGTTTATACCAAAAGTACATCCAAAAATACATGGAAAGACACACAAACAAAACATGTAATATAATTAACAGTATTTTCTTAGTACGTGTAATCAATCACATTGATAGTCAAAACAAGCCACCAAATAGAAAAGTCACACACTAGGTGTTTGATCCTTTAAAAATTACACCTTGATGGTGCCTCCAGTAATTCTCTACATAACTTTACCCATTTTCCTTCTTCTCAAAAAGCCCTTCCTCTCTTTCTCTAACAATATTATAGTTTGTCCAATTTCAGTACCTGGTACCAGCGAGCCGACTTTCCAGGAGTACCTTACTGATAGCTCATCTCTTACACACATGCACTGTTCTGCAAAGAAACAGAGCCAGATGATGCTGAACCAGTTTTCTGAAGCTACCATTTTAGAAACACTACGAACAACTAAGAAAAATATGGCTGCATGATTTTTAACAAAACAATATGGAACCTGATCCGATGCATTAATGGTCCATAATGTTATTGAACAAGACTACAAGAGAGACACTTTACTTGCAGTTGCTTGTCAGAAAATTACTCTCTGCTACTGTAATACTTCATGTGCATACTTCCAAGGAAGACTCATGAACGCACAGGTTCATTAAGGGAATGAGAGAATCGATTGTAAAATGGAAAAGGCCGAGTGAGGTCATATTTCAAAGAGATGAATATGGTACACTCCATTATGTTGTAATCAGCCTCTCTCTTTCATCCTATGAACTGTAATAGTCTATCCTAATTTTCAAGGGAAAAAAAAAAATTCTCACTGCCTGCATTGTACCTTCATCCCAAATACAGTGAAGAATTCAAATGTGCTGGAGGCAGTTTCCATTTACCATGGTCTTTGGAGCAGACGGTATTGATGTTGCTGACCATTTTTCTCCTTAATAAGAAAAACATTCAAATGCTACTAATATTGCTGCCTTGGCAAACCACATTTTATAGATGGGACTTGCCCTGTACATGACACATAGAACATCAATCAAGGCTGAATTTTATTTCAATTTATTATGGTTGCTGTCTAAATGAAAAAATGCTTATATCGTTAAAACGTCTTACAATATAAATGTGCAAATGATGTAATCACCCATTTTGTGAGAAAATTCTGATTTTGATTAAAAATATCTACAGTTGAACTTCTAAATATTTAATAAATGTGAAACAAAAAAAACACAAGCACATTAACAAACCACAGTAATTGGTATCTGGTGTAACATCATGGTTTTAAGCTTGATAGCTTTTATCTTTAGAAGATGAGTTTATAAGGTATTCTTTTAAAATGGTAAGAGCTGCCTTTTTGTTCAAATCATCAAGAACAAATTACTTCAATCTTGACTTCATTCAAGACCTCACATGTGTGGTTTTTTCAAGTTATCATTTATCACAGTTCTTTGCTTGCTATAGCCAGCTGTCTCCACACTGAACCTGGTGGCCTGCAAAAGCCCTGCAAACCTTCCCAGATACTCAACTCTGGACACCACACAATTACCAAGGGGCGGAAAGCAGCACCTTATAAGAAGGGAGACAGTACTCGATTTTGTCATCGATTGGAATTCACAAACCTGTCACAGCTATAGAGACAGAATTTAACACTTGGCAGAGTCCCACTGGCACACGCCGCATCCGACGTCCCCAGGAGCTGGCTGGCATGCTGGCTCTCCCAGCTGCTGCCTCCAGCATGGCACAAAGCAACACACCCAGCACCATGTCTCTGCTGCAGAGAGCACTGCAGATCATCAGGTCAATCCAATGACATTGAAAACTCATTAAACTGTCGTTTTCTCTCTGTATTATTAGCATACGGTTATTATATAAATACTTCCCCACTTATGAACGGCCAGCTCTGTATGCTGTGTTTATTTGACAATACTTGAAAGTCCAGAGCCCAAATGCACTGCAATGCATCAAAAAAATGATAAATGGTTACAGAAGTTCACAAGCACATAGCAGACCAGAAACAAAATCCAAACAGTTTCTACTAGAAAATGAGACTTAGCACAGATTGGCAGGCAACAGATTCTCCCCTTCCACTCTGACCCCACATGGAGTACTGTGGTCAGCTCCAGGGCCCCCAACAGAAGGAGGAGGATAAGAGGGCTGGAGCACCTCTCCTGCAGTGAGAGGCTGAGACAGTTCAGGTTGTTCAGCCTGGAGGAGACGAGGCCCCACAGAGACCTCAGAGCACCTTCCAGTACATAAAGGTGGCCTACAAGAGAGATGGAGAGGGACTTTTTACAGGGACATGTGGTAACGGGACAAAAGGTGATGGCTTTAAACTGAAAGAAGGCAGATTTAGATTAGAGGAAGAAATTCTTTACTGTGAGGGTGGTGAGGCACTGGAACAGGTTGCCCAGAGATGTTGTGGATGCCCCATCCCTGGCAGTGTTCAAGACCAGGCTGGATGGGGCATTGAGCAGTGTGATCTAGCGGAAGGCACCCCTGCCCATGGCAGCGGAGTTGGGACCAAACGATCTTTCAGGTCCCTTCCAATCCAAACCATTCTATGATTCCATGTTTTCCTTACTTGGACAAAAAGTATCTAAACCAGAGTTTGGATCCAACGAGCAAAAGACTGAACTGCAAAAGCAGTGGTTTAGCATGTACTGGAAACCATGACAAGATGTGACAAACAAATGGGTAGTACAGCTGCACTGCTCATGCACAAGTCCCAGCATCTTTCATGAGGGGGAAACTTCTTGAAGGTTTTTGCCTTGCACTGAATTTTATCATAGCCAAGAACTGAGGAGCAATTTCAACTTGGCCTTTCAAGGGAAAAAAAAAAAAGGCATAAATAACTGTAAATGAAGGAAGTGTATGAAAGCCACATGACAGATCAGTGGACTTTTATAACATTGCATATTGTAAAGTTTGCCAGAACGTATTGAAAGAAGAATCAGTGTCCCGGTTAAATCACATCCTGCTGCAGCTGTCCAACTTTATAGCTAAAATATTCATATTAATCCATTAAACAATTACAGAAGGAAATCCAAAATATTATTAAAAGTATGTTGGCTTTGTACTATCTTTTTTTCAGATTTAATAATAGATAAAATACTCTCAACTTCAAAGAGTGATTTTTTTTTGGTGGATATTCACACCCTGGAGGCCACAAAGCAGTTGTCCTATGGAAATCCTACAAAACCTAAACTTTACTGTACATTTCTGACAGACATTTTAGACCAGAAAGGAAGGATATTTTAGCATTTATGGAGCTGGCCTGACATTTAGGGGATCTCAATTTAATTTCCTTGTCTGCCAGACTTCCTTCATAATCCCAGACAAAGTAAATCATTTTCCTTTCCCTAGTTTCTCATCTTCAAAATGGAGAAGACCATTAAAGTACTTGAATCATGCAAGTCTTAAAAGACCAAAAAAAATACCTTTTTCTTCTCCATTTTTATTTTTCCCATGGTTAGAAATTTACCTGAAAGCTCAGTCTTCCAAAGGCTTCAAGTGTATGCTGTTTTGTTCTTGAAACCAACAAAACACACTATTTATAAGTAACACACTTTATGTGTTGCAGACCTTTGTCATTGGAGAGCCTTCCATTTTAAAATGCCTGCTCTGTGGTAAGAAAAGATATTGAAGAATGAGCACTGGGAAAGTTAATAAACAAAATGCATTCATGGCCCATTACTTCAAATAACTTTACTATATAAATAGTCCACTCATCAAATAATGGCCTCAATTAACATTTAATTCTCAGACAATGCATTTGTAATGTACTGCAGGGATTAAAAGTTCTGCATGAATATCACTGTTCTAGAAGTGCCACTACTTAGAAGAGAAGTACTGACATATTTTCCACTTGATTAAAAACAGTTTCTAGTCTTTCCTCACCCAGCTTCTCTACTTGGCCTCCCTGTCCTAGAAGGATCAAAAGGAAAGATACTCTACTATATGTAGGAGCTCCCAATCCGCTAGCTGATGATGACCATCAGCCTTGTTTTTAAAATCCATAAGCACACCAGTGCAGCATTACCACAGAGGAGAAAACTAAGCGGTTCCTGTGATTTTGTTAAGAAAGCAAGTGATGAGAATTCCCTCGTATAAGTGCATGCTTCAATCCTTTTTGCAACAAGGTAGAACAAAGCAAGTTTTTCACAGCATCACAGAATATTCTGATTTGGAAAGGACCCACAAGGATCATCGAGTCCAACTCCTGGCCCAGCACAGGACACCCCAAGAATCACACCATGTGCCTGAGAGTATTGTCCAAACACTTCTCGAACTCTGTCAGGCTGGTGCTGTGACCTGGGGAGCCTGTTCCAGTGCCCAACCACCCTCTGGGTGAAAAACCTTTTTTTAATAATCCAACCTGAACCTCCCCTGACACAACTTGAGGACATTCCCACAAGTGCAGCCACTGGTCACCACAGAGAAGAGATTGGTGTCAAAACGACCTGGCCCACATCAGAAAAAAACCCCAAAACAACACACCAAAAAAACATTAGCACTGCCACTGCCAGGAACAAACATGAGGACCAGACCAAGGCAACACTGGAAGAGCTTGGCATTAAGTGGACATTGCTGCAATGCTCGCTACTTGGTATATCTAAATGTGGTGTGAAAGACCTCCCCTCACTCAGCCATCTTGCTGTTAAGGGTGAAAGAGAGTATCTTTGTAATATGTGGTTGCTTTTATCCTGCAACACAATGACTGAGCATTGATGAGATGATAACTAAGTCAATTACTCAAACACCAACAAAACACATTCTAACAATGACTGCCGCATTCATGGTGTCATTTTAGAAACTGACTCCAGTACATTCAGATTTTTTTTTTTTTTTGTGTCCTGTGGGTTTGACCTGAATCCTAATCCAAACTATCGCTAGAAGAAACCAAGCTAGTACAAGCTACCAGCTTTCAAGGCATGATGCAAAATCTGCTGAAAAAAAACCATGCTCCTCCTACAAGCCAGAAAGGAAGAAGACCAGAAAGCTCCTGGAAATCTAAAATTGACCTCATTGTGCTTTGATGGTGACATGATGGAATAAATAAAAAAAAATACTAAGAGTTAACCTAAGACAGAGATCGAAATATAAAATCCTGCCAAGACCCATTATTCTCAAAACGTTTTAGGTCATGTTAGGACTTCTGCCTGTGGGCTCATCTAAGGCATGAAAAAAAATATAATTCAATGAAAATGAAATATCCAAAAAAATAAAACTGCTTCTCAGCCATTATTTTTCTCACAAGTATTGTCTTACTTTAAATTTATTGCTAATACAGTATGTTAGCAGTTGTCCTTAATAAGCTCTGCATACATCCAAGAAAACTGCATACACTGACAAAGATGCTTCTAGTTTTGCACAACACATGGCTTTTTTTATACGGTATGTTCTCTCTTGAAAACTACTCCCTCACAAAATGAAAATTCAGCAGAAACTCTAATAGCTTTCATATTTCAGTCTAATAGGTAGCATGGCATTGCACTGCCACCCACCTTTGCTACAATATTGCACAGCACATTTAACAGACATTTGCTTCCTTCACTCAGTCCTTATGTGCAGCTTCTGCAGGACCTTAGTATTAACATTTAACAGAGTCTATGAGCATAAAGCACATTTATGAACACCTGCTAGAACATTTTATTTGCCTTAAGAGTTTTATTATAACTGTTAAATTTTCTTGCTATGCTTTATGGGCCAAATCCTGGTCCAGTTTTAGCCTCAACTCCCATTGACTTCAACAGCAAGCAGATTTGATTGTATGTGGGTTTCCATACCAACTCAATACAGCTCTAAAGAAAATGGGATCGCTGGTAAGCACAATACTGGATAGAAAAAGCCAGCACTTAGCAGGCCTAAACATCCACTGAAACCAGCCTTCACATGCAATTAAAACCAATAAACAAACCCCACACTCACAAGTCTGCAACCTCCACACTGCATTACAGAACCCGACTGACTCTGAGGCTAGGAGTACAAGGTATGCAGGCATCCCACAGACAAGCGGCTTGGTGGGATGTACTACCACCAACTACTCCCTCTCAGATCACTCACTGATGCTCCTGTCACCAAAATTGAGTTCTCTGTATTAAAGCCATCAAAGGCCAGAATCTGGCCACGTCAGCGTTGGTCTCCTCCCCTGACACATCCAGACAGTCACAGGCCTCTTCAACAACACGAGATAGGCTGGAACAAACCATGAAGAGCCAGAAGTCGTAGCTGATGAACAACAGCCCCAGGAAGATGTTGCAGAGGAAACCATACGAGGAGTCTGACTGTTCTGAAAATGTTGTCTACAACCATTCTTCTTTGACAGAGTTTTACCACCTTACTGGAGATGTTCCTAACACCTCTGTGAGACCGAACGTGACTATATAGAAGCAACACGGCTCCTCATAGCTTACAGAGAGAGAATAACAGAGGACTCCAGGAAGACTACACAGAACTCCTCTAAGAAAATTTAACTTGATTTGAAATACGTAGGAGTTTACTTCGACCAGCGCTATTAAAATTCCAAAAACAGTAAGACAGACAGCTAGCAAAGAATAGGCAATATGGCAATGCCACATCTGTTTCACAATAGCT
Source organism: Mohoua ochrocephala (assembly GCA_013398855.1). NCBI lineage: Eukaryota > Metazoa > Chordata > Aves > Passeriformes > Acanthizidae > Mohoua > Mohoua ochrocephala. Next base: position 84,979 of record VZTA01027046.1, read on the forward strand.
TGACAGTAAATGCTTGATTCAAAGCATACTATTAAGCCCCCCAAAATTCAAGCAATTATAAAAATGAAATTATAGACACAATGATGAATGACAACAAATGAAATGTTAACAGATCTAGCACCATACAAAAAAAATATTGATTTTCTCTGATTACTACTTAGGTGATCAGAGTATGAGGTCCTAGTTGCCTGCTTGCTCTAGATTATATTAATGCTCCAATACCAGACACCCAATTTGGAAATCAATGCTTACTTCATCATTTTTCTCTGAAGGATCCTATTATTCACAATTGATTTAACAGAAATGAAAGGCTTACCATTAACAAGACCCAGCTGCTGACACTTCTTAGATGAATTATTGAACTTCTAAAAGTGAATTAACTTAACCATCACCAAGACTTATTGTCTGATGTTTCTCATTCCAAAATCAGGGTATTTCTATTTACAGAACCAAGTAGTAGAAAGTAGCTCCTTTGCCACCTCCTCCAACACCATACACACCAAGTAAAAATTAAGCTTTGTAAAGACAAAAATATGAGTTATGCACCAAATTCAGTCAGTTGGAGCTTAGTCTCTAACTGCCTTTTGACACCCTGAATCTTCATTTATTTCTAAAACTCATAGGTCATTTCAAGGTTCAGAAAGACGAAATCCAATTTATGGCAAGTTACATCTTCTGTCAATGAGATTACTACAGTCAAAGATCCCTAGGGCTGACCATGCCCTGCCAGAAAGCCTACAGAAGACTATTATTAATTCCCTCTAGGCACAAAATGAAGACCCACCTCATGAATTGAGATAAAAGTAACAAATATTACACTATTGCAAGTAGAAGAGGTACTACAAGTCCATCACAAAAGCAGCGTAAATGTACAAAGCAGAAAGGCTGTGTTTAAAACTTGCCATCTGAGCAAAGGGGCTATCTCTGCTCAGAACATAAATTCATCGTTTTCCAGTCTAAGGAAGGACTGTGCATCACCCAAGGTGAATTCACTCCCTCACATAAGAGCTTTTGCTCTGCAGGATCAAAAGTTCAGTACCAAAAAAGAGCAAGTTTGGAAGGGCAGATGACCACAGCAGCCTCTATTGTAATCCTACGAATGACTAACTTCACCCCCAAACAGCATGCAATTCCCAAGCAGGTACACTGCCAATAATGCTCTTCACGAGCCATCCTTGGGAAGTGGCAGTAACAACCCTGAGTGCCAGCACGCTGCCCAGCTGCACGGATCTACAAACGCATTACTGTCAAGAGCACGGAGCTGTGCAAGGCAATATGCTATCCTTCAGCCACGGACAGCATGACCACAGCTGCCCGGTGACGCAGCCAGAACAACTGCTCAGCTGTCACAACTAGTGAGCATTTCAGGTCTTAGTAGACTTTTTGCTAATCTGTACTACCTGGCTGAATATGCCTTCAAAATGCTAGAGTGGCAACTGCTTTCTGCTTTAGCATTCATCACACCTGCAGAGGTCAGCTTGATTACACTTACCTCTGCAACTGCTCTGAAGACTTCAGCACATGACCAAGTTCAGACTCCAGATGCAACACATTCGGGAAATCTTCTGGATTAATAACACAGTTTTTTGCTTCCCTTTTATTGTGGAATGGTGAGATAACAGACCTGTTCTATCCTTTTCACACAAGCTGAAAGTCAACAACTGTCCAAAATCACTAGAGCCTCTTCTCAAAGCCCTCAATGGATTTGAGTGCTTTCACACTGCTGGAGGCAAAACACCTGGGCCTTTTTTACCAGGGTTCGTATCTGAGGAAGATAGACTTGGAGCAAGCCAATCACTTCTTGAATACTGTATTTCCCCTTCCCAGCCCCCTCCATCTGTTTTAACCCCTGTCTAACCGGAACTAAGCTTAAAATTCTGCTTCGGACATTGGACAAACACTCTAAAAATTAAGAAAAATGGGAAGGAAAGAAGCCTGACAGATAGAGCCTCCAAGCTCTTAAGTCTAACTATATTAGGAAAACAGGCCAAAACCGTGAAATTATGATTATTTTTAAAATATTTAGGTACCGAAAATTTTCGATCTACCTCTTCTCTACAGAATAACACTTTTGAAATGGAGGCTGGCTGGCCATAACTGAAAGCTGGTTAAATTTGATATCTGCATAAAACATATCTCAGCAAGTAGATTATAACAACTTTTTTAAAAAAGACATGGACCTTGGCAGATTTCCTGCTTTTCTTACACTCATTTCTTCCAGTACTTCCCACATTGTGAAATAACTCTTAATGTTATAAAGACAGTGCAGACTGCAAAAATTGGTCCTAGTGGTTCCAATGGGAGTAGCGTGGTCAGAATTTGGCATTCAACAAAGTTTCCATTTCTACATAGGTTTCATTTATTTTGCAGTTTAAAAATAAGACCATATTTTGGCATGTAACTAGAGCTGCTCCTGCAACTCAAAAGAAATAACACTGCTGGCAAGCCTCAAAGCTGTTCCAAGACAAAAAACTGTGTTGGCAGAACTTTTTCTAAAAGTTCTTTTTGACTAGAGGCAGAATTCAACACCAGCATAAATGGAGAAACTTCAGTGAAAACAGTTATGTTACACATTAAGTTTATATAATGCAAATATATTTAGCTGACATGGAATTTAAATTCTCCTGAACCAATTCTGTTTATCTTCTACATGTACATAATAACTTAGCACCAAATTCTATAATCATTCTTCTGTGAATACTGTTTTTCCTCCTACATAAATGGTACTGTGCTATTTACAAAGTACCACAACCATGCCACACATTTTTTTAACATAAGAGTTATCCAATTAGGATTGTGGTGAAATTAAAGCTGCAAGATCTACGTTCCTGCATCAATTACAGGCACAGAAGAAAATAACATAAATCTGACATTTCACAACTTCTGAGGGTTTGATTTTGCAACCTACTTTCTAAAATACCTTTTTTGCACGTCATACCCAAGGGTTTTTTTAGAGCATGAATACAGTTAACCAATGTGCAGCGGTGCTTCATCAACACAAATCACAGCAAGATTTGACTCTCAACTCCACTATAGCACAGACAACAATAAAGCATTCAAATACCTAGAAAAAGATGCCCATGCCTTTGGATATCCAAGATATAGCTGGATGATGGATGGGACAAAGTACTTTCAAGGAAACTGCACTATTTTAGATCAGCTGTTGAAAAAAACTGAATTGAGTTGTTCTTGCCAGAGAGAGGAAGAAAGTTACATGACAGTGGTACCAGGCTGCTGAGGTGAGCTATGGGTTTGAGGAAAGGGTCACAGCAAGGCCCTCTTTTTTACCTCCTGCCTGGGAGATGCAGATTGTTCTGGCTGTGACCACAGAGTGGGCAACAGGAGCATTAAATCAGACTTCAACAGCTAAGTGGAAACATGGTAACTAAAACCTAGCACTTTGCAAAGGCTGCTGTTCCTTCCCTCTTCAGTGGTTGTGTGATCCCAGCTTTGCGAAGCTCACAACTTTGTCAAGGTGATCCCTTTTCCCTAAGGGACACAGGTTGGAAAATATAACCTGATATTTAAATTCCCATATCTTAACAGATTTCAACAAAATTTCATTGATTTAGAAAAGGTAATTTTCATTGTTCAAGAATCATCATCTTCCCAAATACTGAGATCTGCTACAAACAAAGGAGGTGAGAGATCCTCTCGAAGAAAAAGCAGTACAAAGCTTAAATACATAGGTTATTTCTAAAGCCAAGTTCTAAGCATAGCTTGCTTACCCTACCCGAAATCCAGCTGACTTAACTCTAAACACAGTTGGTTGAGTATTGCACTGAAAATCTTTGGTGTTTTGCCTCTTTTTGTCAAACGGTGCTTTTTTTTACATTTTGTTATACTGTCACCGAAGAAAAAAATGACAAAGAAATGTAGACTGAATTTATTTACCTTCAGATTCGTAAGACTTTGTATCCAATGTACCACAATTCAAGAACTGCTTCAAATCATTCAAATAAGCTCATGGAGCAGAGGACCTCTAAAGGTCCCTTCCAACCCAAACTATCCTATGATTTGCCACACTTGGTTGTAAAAGTCAGTCTGCCTACATGTAAGGTATCTTTTCAATAAAATATACCACTTTAGATGTCCATTGACTTAAAACAATTCAACAAATAAAAAGAAAGATAAGAGGTGATGCTTATGTTCAGACCACAAATTAATGCAGTTAATTTGACCACCAATATAATGAATACAATGACCACATAAGTCGAGTTAGAACTCCAAATAAACTTAACATGCAGTCACTTTAGGTCTGAAATTCCAACCAGCACTATCACTGAGAATCAATTACACAAAATTTTCAGCATAGTGTGCCTAAGAATTGGTGTCACAAAAATCATCAGATCTTCAGAAATTTAAGACCAAGTTGCCACCAAGTATAGGAAAACACATTAACCATCTTTTTATTTCCACTGTCGAAATAATGTACTACAGGTGTTTCAGAAAGACTTTCATTTTCAAAAATAAGTGGTCTCTTTCTTTCCATACATTACCAAGTCTAACAGAGGCACATTTCTATTTAGGCTAAATCGTGCCTTATGGGACACACTTAGGAGGAGGAAAGAAGGACATGCAACTGGCATTTGAGACATATTGCCAGTGCAAAGCTGCCAAAAGCACACAGCAGGGAGCATGTTTTGGCTATCAGGAGCAGAATAAGCATGCACTCCTTAACCACTGCCAGCTGGCATTTGTTTCCAAACACAGAATGCTCACTAGGCAGTTTGGAGACTGGACATACTCCTAACCTTAACTACGCTTCCCATAAAAATGCGATGCTGAGATACCTCATTAACCATGCCTGTCTCCTAGCTGACTGCCAAATGAGAAAGACTGAATGACACAGAAAAAGGATACATTTCTCCCGACGCGCAAAAAAGTACTTGAAGTATATCCTAACATACTCTGGTGCTTACAGCAAAAGAGAGATTTTAAGAGTGTTGGAAGAAAATTCTGCCAGCACCTCAAAAAGCAGAAACACTGTCACTCTCTCTTGTGCATAGACAGAAAAAGTGAAATCCAGAGACACAGAGTACCAAGAAAACACAGCAATGTATAGAAAGAGTGGCTGGCACTGTGATTATAAACTATACTATCATGTTTAATACAACCTCTAGCACTCCTCACAACAGACGCTCCCTGCTTTATGTGCTGGGGCAGATTTGTGGGTAGAAGATTAATGTCCCCCTCCATCTGTTAATGACTATATAGGTCCCCTGGGCTTTGCACCAAGGGTACTTTGCCCTTAGGATGAAACAAGAAATGGGAATTTGTGTTTGTTACTACACGCGCTTACTATTTCCAGCGACACTACCAATTGCTAGATGTGTATTATTTCAACTTTATCTACCAAAAACATATTTTATCACGGTAGTTCAACTGTGATTCCAAGTAGATTTTCAAAGAGATCAGTTAAAAGGAGAACAAACCAACAGGGGGGCACTTTTCACTTTCAAAGTGCTTTCCTGACACACACAGCCTGCATTGGTATTTGCCCTGTAAGTGCTCTATTCATTAACTTTTCACCACAGTTTCAAAGTGACTCCACTTTCTGGATTTCCCTTTCTCTGTCACTGATAGCCTGCTGTCATGGACCAAGCAACTCGGAAGGAAGAAATGTACCGGAGACTGCCATGCAAAGAAAAGGGCACTAATTAAAGTCTTCATTTCCTTCAGGGGGTTCTGTGAGTGGATTTTAACTTACCCCTATTAACTGTACCTTTGCTCCTGAGAACTGGAGGCAAGTCAGAGGGAGCTTGACACCAGCATAGTCTTCATGGACCTAAGCCAGTTTGATATCCTGGAAGAATACAGGGAAAGAGCAGTTACAAATTGAAGTTCTGAAGAAATGAGGCAAACATAGTCATCACCAGAACAGTGACACTCAGGGCAAAATCAGAGAAGATCTGAACGGTATCTCCAATGTCCACAAACGAGAAATCAAAACCAGAGCGTTGCTTCACTAAAGTCTCTGAATGTGGTGTCTCAGGTTCGTTACATGCTTCCTTTCTTCCTTTGCCCATGCCTACCAATGGCAACACTAACCTCAATTCCATCTCAAGGAAGAAACAGTTGTCCCTGCCAAAACTCCCTGTGAGCACCCAAGGGAATTCCAGGGCCGGTCAACCATGTTTACATTAATACTAAGCATATTGAATTAACTTCTCCCAGTTTACTCAGCTTAACTTTGGAAAAAGCTGGAACACCTTCACAGCTGAACCATCAACACAAGAAAATTCTACCCTCTTTTTAAAAAAAGGGAAATGTGATTTCAGTACACGATCTCTACCAATCCTTTTGATCCAAGCGGGCACTGTTTCTGTCAAACCATTCCTGCCCATCAAGAAAAGCAGAACAAGACAGAAGCCAGGAGGGGAAAAGAAAGAAAAATGAAAAAGGAATTGCTCCATACTGTCCTTCATCTTCAGCACAGAATTTCCTGGTCTCAAACGCCACCAGACTGAAGAAACTGCAGCCACAAAAGACAATTTTTTCCCTCTACATCAGCAGCACTACAAAACAATGCGTGTTGAACTAACAAAGTGCTCTGCCTGTCTAGGCCTTAATACTCATAATATTACTCTGAGAAGACTTCTCTACTGGCTTCCCAAATAAAGAAATACTCTAAATCAAAGATACACACTTAATGTTGTTAAAATTAATTGTAAAACTCAACAAAAAAAAAAACAGCCTGATTTGTACATATTTTTTTTCCGTATCACAATCTTGTTAGAATCAACAGAGCTGCTCCTAGATTTCTCACCTGAGTCTAGTGATATTTGGCCTTCTTCTTATGCTTCATCAACAAGGCATGCATTTCACCTTCCATTTGAAAATTAAAATTTCCTTTAATCTGTGTACAGTGCAGGAAAACACATTCTGAGTACGATTTAAATACACAGTGCAGGTAAAAGAGATTCAAATGTGCTAATACCTCCTGATTAAGTCATTCTCAGGTCCTTTTGGAAGTCTGACTAGGAGCTGAAAAGCTTGGAACTCAATGCTAAAAAAAATAATAAAAAATATACAGTTAAGAATATTAAAGACAAAAGCAGGATTCAAGAAAGGTAAGGGACAGAGCGAAGAGCTGCAGTTTCCCTTCCCTATAGGGAGTACAAGATAGCACAAGATAGCCTATCTCCTGGCTGATGCTCCTTTGAGCAACAGCTTGCTTTCCTCAATGTGCCTCCTCAATTGCCATCCTGTGGCCTGCACAGGTAGGCAGCCCCTGGAGAGAAAAGCCACTGAAGTCTGTGCATCCTATGGAGCACTGACTGCAATCATTCAAGCTTTTATACAAGCCCCTTGTAGCTCTGGAGAAAGGCCACACTCAATCTGGCCTCCAGAGAAAATACAGCAGCCTAGATTGATAACATCTACTTACACTGCTGCTGATTAGACATACCCTGACTCCGACAGTCTTTCCAAAAAGCTGAACGAGAGTCTTAACTTTTAAGCCTGAACCACTGCTAGCATATCTAACTCAAGTACTGGTAAAACACACTTAATGTCAATTGCAAAAAAAACCCCAAACAGATCTGTTTGGGGGAAGAGCAGGGGAGTTACTGTTGCTTATTTGTGGAGAAGAAGGGAGGAATGTATCATGTCTGCACACCTACATAGACAGATGTGTGTCTCACACATGGGTACAGGATAACAAAAACAACTTGTCCTCCACTACAGAATTTTCACTTTGAACATAGAGACATCAATACATAAAGTTCATGTTATTTCACTGAGATAACTTTTGAATGAATAACGCTGGCAGGATTACGATTCATGTAACATAGATTATTCGGTCATCACTAACTCAAGGACAAATTGAAGTCTGAAGGCCAAATCCATGGGGATTTCTGGTGACATCACTAAGACCTCACAGAGATGCCCGAGAAAAGCAGTGCTGGTATTTTGCCGACCTTTGCACCAAGCTGATCTGAGAAATGACTCAAAAAACAAATGGTCAAACATGACAGTCAACAACAGTGAGCAACTCCATCAATGGAGAGTACTCTCATCACATCAGGAACAAAGGACATGTCAATCTTAGAGAGCTTCAGTAGCCACTCTGTCAGGAAGAGAAAAAAAAAAACAACAAAACAAACACTTTTTTATCAAAGTATAAGAGTAATTTCAAATTTAGGATGTTCTATACCTTCCCAGACTTGTGAAGAACTCACCAACAGTACCCACAGCTGAGTCCAGCGAAGACTACCACCTGATATGTGTCACATTTATTTGTCAGAGCTATTCTCAACACACAGCAGCAAGACTGTGACCAGTCAAGGCAGCAGCACAGTGCTGAAGCACTTTGCCCGACAGTTTAAACTTGTTCCTTTGCATGTGCTCTTTATCCATTTTTATTCTAAATTGTCTTGGTCATGAGTACTACATAAAGGACTCCTCTAATCCCACAAATAAACAGCTCTTTCCTCCTAAGAATGTAATTTAGAAGACTATTTAGCATAACTCTTACGATACTTATTTTCTCTGCATGAAATCTTCTTACAGAATCAGAATAATTTAGGCTGAAAAGGACCTCTAGAGGCCACGTCCTCCAATTCCCAGTCAAAGCAGTGCCGATTTCAAAGTTAGAACAAGTTGTTCAGAGTCTTGTCTGGTCAAGTTTCTAAATCTCCAAGGTCAAATCTTGCAACCTCCACAGACCTCAGGTCAGAGTTTAACCATTCTGATTGTTAATTTTTTTTTCCTTACACCCAGTCAGAATTTCTCCATTTCTATATGTGACAACTGCACCTCATCCTTCCTCTGTACCCCTCAGAGAACAGCACTGCTCTCTGTTCCAAAACAGCCTATGAGGAAATGGAAAGCAACAATTCATATTCTAATCTCCAGGCCAGGCAAACCCAGATCCCTCAGCACCTCCCTGTATGCCGTGTACTCCAGACACCAGCTGAAACAAGGTGGCTGCTCCAAGTGAAAACTCTACATGATTTATGAAAATGTAACAAAGCCTTTCACATACTTCACCTTGATCATACAACATCGTTTTAGAGGTCCCCTGACACAGACAGGACCATTGGTACCTCACTTTCCGATCCCAAAGAAAGTTCTGAGGACAACCTCAGAGGAGCAGCATAAAGGATTAGATAATATAATGTAATACACTGAATGGCATCTCAGATCACCTCAACACTCTGGAACAGCACTTTTTTCAGAGTAAAAACAAGAAAATATCAACATTTGAAGAAAGATTAATGTGGTTATAGAATGCAGCTATACAACTTCCTGCAGTTGACCCCAGAAAAATAAAAGACATGTGATGTGTAACTTCCTTTGACTTTTCTTTGAACTCAAGATAGAAAGCTTTAAAGAGCAGGATTTCTTTTATTAATTACTTTCACAATTTTTATAAAAATTTCCAAATAGTACCTAATGCTAAAATACTTGCATGTACCAGTTCTATGGGTTAGAAAAGCAGTTTTTTTAAAGAAAAGCAGTTTCTAATCATTATTTCGAGATGGGTGCACTGCATTACTTTGATGAAATGAGCAGTACCTGCCCCTCACTTGACAGTGTTAACTCCAAAGCATTCACAGAGAATCTAGACATAGGTCAAAACAGATACAAGAAGGAGGATATGTAGGAAAAAGAAGACCTGTTACCCTCACTGAGCTACTGAGAGCACGGCAGCACAAAGCATGCCCTTACAGGGGGTGAATCAGGTTTCATTCAGAGACCCAAGGAAGTCAGCCTTCTATACAACTTCCAAGGATGTTCCCCATATGCAAGAATGGGTTTAATAAAGATTTTATTTATTATTTATTTAAAGCTTGTCTTCTATTACTTTGCTACATATTGCTGCCACAGGGAGAAGCTTTTCATATCTGCCCAGATAAGACCCAAAATTTCTGGAATCATGACTGCCAAACGCTCCAACAATCAGCAGCCCCAGACCTTAAGATTAAGCTATGCAAGTTCAAAACCTGTCCCCTTAGCAGACGCAGCAGTTCCACTCAAGAACACAATATGCATTAACATTGAAGAGTAGACATGGAACTCTTTATACACACAAACACACCTGTATATTCATTTGTGCATCTTGTCAGCAGAATTGTGCATATTACACACATACCCCATACTACACGCATAACCTTCAGCAATTTAAGAACAGCAGCAAACACCAGTGTCTGCAGAATTCTGCTTGCATGAGAGAAAAACCATGGCAAACAGGCCAGAGCTGCTGCATGGCGATGGCACCTCATCAGTGAGCCTGCTGCAACTCTGGAATAGCATGAGCATCCACCGCCACAGTGCCCTCCTCCAACTCCCCACTACCACACAGGGGACAAGTTGTAGCCCTGCATGAGAAGCAGAAGAGAAACCAGTGCCCCTCCAGAGAGAGGCCCCTCTCTTGCACCCAGCACGAACACACACATCGGCACAGGACTCAACTCGTGTCTGAAGTTTTTACACATGACCTGGAAAGGTTTTGCCATCACTTGTCTAACAAAAAGAACAAAACCCACTCTATGTGCAAAGCTTTTTAATGCCTCCAAGACTGGCACTTTTACGTCTCCAGGTTGGGGTTTTTTCCCCCCTTCATCCTATCCTCTCCACTTAGCTTACACGGAGACCACCTCCAGAGTGCCATGCTAATTAGCAACAGCTTGCACTCTGTATTAAAACTAAAAATAACCCCCGAAAAAATCTAGTGAAAAGAAAAACTGAATGAGCTCATATGCATTTCATCATTTCAGTAATATTGGTGTATTTTAATTATACTTAAATAATTTTAATTCTGATCTGAGCAGCAGACTAGCTTTAATTGCTGAAAAATAAAGTTATAAATTAGACGTGAGATATGGTAGAGTCTGTTGCCCTACAGACTTGCTATAAAGTGCTACAAAAATACATATGGCTGTAACCAAAACTAACAATAATAAGCTCACTGTGTGAGGATAAAACAAAGAGGTGAACAGCAGAGAAATGTTCAGCTGGTGTAGCAAATAACTCCAAAGCCTACAAAGTATTACTTCAACAAACTAAATAAATATTTAATAAAGGAAGTTCTTTTCACTTTCACTAACATGAACAGGTCTTAAAAATAAGAAAACACACATTCCTTATAGGTAAATGTCTATTCTATAAATTTTCTGTATTTTCCTGTATTTCATTTGGCTTTTTCATAATGGGCCGGATTATGTTTTCTTATGTCTGTACTTCCTATATGTTCAGCATTTACCAATCAATCTACCTTGAATACAAACTATAGATTACAGAAAATGAGACATTCGATGACTCTTCCAGTCTTAAAGATTTCCCAGTACTGTAGCAAACAGAATACTGCACATTGGTTTGAGGGAGGGAAATATGATTTAACTGACATTTCATCAGTGTCTTGGGAGTCAAAGATCGTCTCCTATAATATTGAATATTTAATTAGAACACAACCCACAAATAAGAAAATATTGGATATAATTTTTCCCCAGTATCTTGCCTAAGCCTTAACAATAGTTTGCACTTGCAACAGTCATTGCAGTAGACTCCATTATTATAATTAAGATCAGCTAAGCTGTTTTAGGGAATTTCAATAGCTACTGTCTCCTCCTAATAGATAAAAAAGAGAGAGTCGATGATATTGAAAGACAACAGATTTAATGCCGATAATTTACAGAGTTCAATGCTACAAAATATTACTGAAACAACAGGTTATTAAACCAGGCAAGATATAAAGGCCTCATGCATAAAGCAACTCCCAGCTGAGAAGGGTTAGAAAAACTTCCACCACTACAAAAAGCACTCTGTAACTGCTCACAACAGCTGGATGACAATGGCTGGACTTTGTATTGTATCCCACTGAGGAGCGGCAGCTTTTTAAATCATTGTTTGTATCACCTACTAGGAGAATCCCACCCGGGGGTGCAAAGCAATGGAAAACTAACCTTTGTCTTGAAAATACCTGTATTTCTTGTGTGAAACACCAGTATTGCCACAGATCTGGTTGAACCTGCTTGTAACTCTGATTTTGTGTGTCACTTCTGTGTAAATCAACAGGAACTTAGTTTATGCTACCTACTCACCACATCCATATCGACAGAAGTGTGAAAATGGATGATCCCTTTCAGGCACACCTGGCTCAAACTCCTACTGTACACACCTACAGACACTCACAGTTAGGAATTTGCTGCAACAATTCGTTTATTTCTACAGAAATGCGGATATGTGAGAACGTTGAGCCTTCTACACCTCGCCCACCATAGAGACCCACTACCCCCAAAACAAGTTCTATCAATAAATCCCTTTTACTACTGACATAGACAAAATTACCTCAGCAGAAAATGAAAAAGCAGTCCTTGGTGGTGTCACTCTCCCTACCTGGAGAGAACCCAATTTTCACGTGTAACAGAGACACTTTACCATACTGCTCTTAGGGTGAATTAGCCGTAAAATGCGAGAGGACTGCAAGACCTCTGCGAGAAGGAGCAAAAGAGATGCAAAGTACCCCAAAGTGCAACCATTTGCGGTGGAGCCACTTTGCATTCTTCACAAGCACACTTAGTCACACATAATGACAACCCAGGTTGAGGCACTCTCATTTACTAACACTGTGGCACTACTATGCAAGGACAAATCCTGCAACCCTTCATCTAGCAAAGCATATTTCGCTGGAAGCTGACCCACATAAAAAGCTGAGGATCAACCTTCTCTGATCATTAAAACAGACACAGACAGATGCTGACACATCAAGCTCTTACCCAGAGCTTGGTTCATAAAGGAATGATTTAATTAATATTTTAAATCAAAACCAACTTTCTTGGTTAAAAAACAAAGCACACGCTAACTCCTGACGCTCTTATTTTAAGAGCAATGATTTTTTATTCAGTTTTGCTTCCAACTCTTCCCAAATGACATAACCAGAACTGCAAACAAGTGATGTCCACATAGCAACTTCTACCACAATGACACAACTGATCTAAATTTACATTGACACCACTTTACCTTAAATCAGCTTCCCCCGCATGCACAGGCTTTTGCACTAGGTATCCAATTCCTTCAGTCAGCCATAGCATCATACATAATTTACCTATGCTTGCTAAACTTCCTCATGAGAACTCTTCCAAGAGAAAGAGGTGAAGAGATGAAGTCTCCGTGAATTTCCTTTCCTTGGACCGTTGCTGTACTGTCCTGGTGGGCATCTTTGGGATCCAGCACAGTCCTTGGACAATAATATTTTGTGTTGCTCCATTAACTACTTTGTTTTCAGAATCCACGCTATTGTTCCCCTCTCTCTTCAAAGCATAAAGTTAGACCGCGTTTATTGCCAGTAATTTAGCCCTTCATATTTTGTGACACACAGCTTGCTTAAATGCTATTAAAAGCACGTCTCAGCCAAAGGCAAAATATCCACACTATCCAAAGCAGCAAAATCCTGCCACAGATGCAAACGACCAAACTGTCACTCTACGTACAAACAACAACGTGCCACTACAAAACACCAAAAATGCATAAAGAGCATCCCCGTTACCTCCTTGCATCGACGCCTGTGACACGCACACACACTGCCGAGTCTTCTGTATCTGCTAACCATGGATCACTCCCTGGCAGGCAGCAGAAAGGATCCCGCAGACCCCCACACCGCCAGCCTCACTCACCCAGAAGTAATCCCTGCTCCAGCCGCACAGCTCACTGCCACCGCGTCCCAACAATACCCTCCGGCAAGGAGAGGAGCCGCAAACCTGAACTTTCACTCCCAAAAGGCGCAGAGAGCCGCCCTGCACGCCTGCCCGGCCGCTGCCCGAGTTACTGGGGCACGGAACTAGCGGGAGGTGAAGCGCGCAGCCGGCTGAAGGACGGGCACCGCGGCTCTCCCTGCGCAGGAATCTCACTCACAAGGCGCACATCGCTGGGGCTTTGCTCTCACACACCGAGCCACTGCACAGCAAGCGCTGCCGAGACCTATCGCCTTGTTTTAACCACATCTGTAAACATCAAGTTTTTTGGGGTTTGGTTGGGTTTTTTTTTAATTTTCCGCCAAAACAGCTGTTCATTCAGGCCAACGGCGCCCAGCAGGAGAGCAGCCGCAGCGGCGAAGGGGGTGCCGAGCTGACAGGGTCCCGAGCACAGCCCGGCGCTCCATGCTTCCAAACCAGCCCCCGACGCGCCTCGGGCGCGCTTTTGTCTGCGGAGGAGAAGG
>VZTA01027046.1:99652-173159 GCA_013398855.1 Mohoua ochrocephala
GAGGCCCCACCGGGCTCGCCCCCCTGGTCTCCGGACGCTGTCAGGAGCTTCCCAGATGGAGCGCGGGCTCGCCCGGTCAGAGCCGTTGCACGCCCGTCCCTCTCTACGCCCGGCGCGAGGGACCGGGGCTCGGGACGGGCTTACCCTCTCCCGCCGACCCCTCACCCCACGAGTGCTCTGCGTTTTGACTGCTCTGCCTGCAGAGCCTCTGGATAAAGTTGTTCTTCCATCAGACTCTCAGCCCGGCCCCCACTTGTCACACCGTCAGTGCCGATGTGCCTCCTCTTGCCTCTGCGGCTGCAGTGACTTCTCCATGCCTTCTGCAAGGTGTGTGGACCCGACGGGCAGCGGAGCATGCAGTGGGAAATGTTAAGAATTCCTGCTAGGGAAGATATCCCGAAAGAGGGAGAAAAGGTGGGCAACGGGCTCCAAGCCTTCCATCCCAGCAGTACAGGAGCTGACTGGGCCTTCAGCATTTTCTCAGCTGCCGATCATCTCAGCTTAGAGGCTGCAAAGTCTTCAAGAGCTAAAACAGGCAAAAACACCCTCTATTCAGATTTTTGACAGCTGTAATGAGCGCAAGGAAGAATTATGTAAACATTATTAAGTGTTAATAAACACATGTCAGCGTTAGGCACTCTTGTGTAGAAATGTTGGTAGAAGCCACGGTGAAAGCTTTATTCATAATGTCTTTTTAACTTTATGTAGCTGGTGTAATAGGCCCTGTGCATTGCTGTTGCCTCGACGGAAAATCATTACCCAGTAATGGATGAGCCAGTTCGGAAGGAGTGCCACTGGGATACTGCACACTTTCATTCAAAGATGCTATGTATTAGAGGAAGTAGCAGGAGGCCTGCCAACTTTCCCAATTTAATTATTAAACTGTCAGTTCCTGACTCCTTGTTTCAACTTCCTGAGGCAACATCTGGCTGTAATAACAAAAATAAATAAATAAAATAAAATTTGATCATTCACTCAGCAGCATTCTCTTTGCAATGTCCTTTTTACAGCAACTTTTATGAAAAGCTCAATATGGGGGATCCGGACCCGGCATCTCTCTGAACTACCCGAAAGCAAAGACGAGAACAGTTTCAGCTGTGATCCTCAAGGCAAAGCTGTGCAGAAGGCTACATCATATACTTGAGCCTTTTTTCAACGAGTCTGGTGGTGTGCGTTTTAATCTTCCTAATCCTTCTTTTATTCATAAGAACATCAGCGGGTTTTTTTCACTGCATGAATCTGCATGATATGACTTCGGGAGATAAAAAAAAAATCTTTTGCTAGCCAAGAATTTTTGCATTTTCATCAAACATTGCTTCAAAAGGGTAATGTTGGTTTCAGGAAGAAAAAAAAAAAAAGCCATAAAGGATATCAGATTTAAATGTTACCAAATGTGAGCAAAACACTGAAGAGAAGTTTTAAAATATCTGAGACTGCGTCTTCACGTGTTCTTTGGATCTGTTTCATATGATGTGACAGCTTCAGCTCGCGATTCGTTATTGCAGTGGCTTTTGGAACTGAATGCCTCTTTTTTCATGTCCTCACTCAAACACACGCACACGCTTACAAAAATATGTATCTATATATGTACACATGCACACAGAGAGACAAATACAGAGTGACTCAGCTCTGCGTTCTACTTGCTTAATCAGTTTTCAAAGCTTCAGTACTGTTCCCTTGCCTTATTTAAAATGCCTAAAGCCACCTTTCCCACATTGCTTATTTCAGTGCTGGGGCACAGAGCCTTTGACAAAGCTGGGCCATCTACGCTGCCTTCTGCGGGTCACCCTCTCCTAAAAGCCTTTCTGCAGGTCAGGAGGTCAGCCCTTCCATTAATCACATGGCAGCTTGGGATTCAGGGCTCACCCTGCACACTAGTCCTAGGGAGTACTCGGAGACCTTTTTCCTGGTGGTCACTTGGAGCTAAGGAAGGAAATCAAGATCTGGAGGCAGAGGCTCTCCAAGCCCCCAGTGAGATGGTGTCAGGAATGCTGTGGGGTGACCACCATTGCCCACGCACTGCGCAGTGATTTGGTCTGCCCAGTGCTACGCGCCGATGGGAGTTGTAGCAACTCTGCCGGTAGGTACTAGTCGGGCAAGTATGGCAGCAGTGCCTAATTCGGTACCTCCAAGTAGAACTCTTTCCCTAGTGGTCCCAGAGAAAGCAGTCCTGGTTTTCTCCCTTCCGTCAAGAAGTCAGGTAGAGAGATCAGAAGAGTCTGAAGTCAATGTTGCTGTCTTTTGGGCTTCTGTCAGATATTTAACAGTAGGTCCTTGGTTTTCTTCCTCAGAAGTTTCCTTCTTCTCATAGCTTGGAGGAACTTCTGGAACATTGTATTGATTTCTTAGCTGCTCTCCACTGGAACTCCTCATAATTCCTTGCTTCTTAAGGCTTCCTCGGGTACTTTTTCTTTTGTATCCCCCAGTTCAAGCAGCAGAAAAGCTAACTATCCTGTTAAGTAGGGCAGCCTTTCTTAAATCGTCGAAAGAACTCTGGATAATCCTTTCATACCTGTCTCCCATCTTCAAGTGAAATGACTATGCCTCTTAAGTTGTCATAGGATGGAATTGAATACTTTATATGAATTCTATTCAAGATTCTCCTGTTTTCCCTACAGTTCATGACAGATCAGTCAGACTCTTCCTTTAGACTGTAAAGAAGAAAGAAAATAGAGAGAGGGAAGAGTGTTCAAAGTGGATTTTCTGGTCAAATTCTATTTAACATTTTTTCTACTATTTGCCAATTCCCAGGCCTATGGCTCAGAATTATTTTTAGAAAAGCCACCTGGGATTAAAAAAAAAACCAACAGAAAAAAGAAACAAATCCTCAAAACAAAACGTTTCAAAATGCTCTGGACCAAAGCAATGTTTCCAAGACAGCAAAGACTATCTTGTGACCAGATGCAGCTTTGAAAACTTCTGTGTAGGAAGTAGAATTTGTACTGTAGGAAGGAAAATTTGTACTTCTGTACGTTAAGGAGTCTATCATCAATTTCCCTACTTTTTGCTCAGGAGATCCCTTGACAACTTCTATACCAAATATGAATTCAGAAGTAAAGAAGAAACTGCAAAAAATGAGCAAATCCTTCATGAAAAGAAGGTCAAAGAACAGTTTAACACAGAGAATTTCACAATCTGTTGGAGAAGGTCAATTACATGATGGATAAGACTACAGCAGATGTATTTGTATATTTACAAATGTGAAAGGAGAAATTAGGGTCTTATTAAAAGTAGCAGCTGTTAATTGCCAGCCTCACATACAGACACGTGCTTGGAGAGACTGTTAATTAACTGAGTGAAAAACTAGAGGAGTTTCAGCTCTGAGTTACTTGCCATAGCCTTAAGAAGTTTGGTGAGAGACTCTGATTCCCATGTGGATCCCAAGCTGGGATTTGTTGACTATATGAAGGCAATGATGTCTATCTGAAACAGAATTGCCTATGCATAAGGATGTGCTGGTCCACTAGGGTCAGCATCAGCAGCTCTTAAAACAAGATGACATAAAGAGCCTCCCAGATATCTGTTTTCATATAGTCTGGAGACATCAGATCATATAAAACTGCAAAATACTTGAGACTCGGAATCTAAAATTACTTTCCTTAATGAAAAGCTTCCTTTACTGAAAGGAAGAAAAAATATCCCGCAGGATTTGAAGCGTCAGCCAGCAGACAAGAAATCCAGAATCCCACTAAGCTTGGGGCACACTCCCATGAACATTTGTTGCAACAGCCAGCACTCACCTAAGGACATGATAAAAATCCCAAGGTGTTAATAATAATAACAATTCAGTCCCTAGCAATATTCATAGATTGCTGGTCAGGGTTTTTTTTTTCTGCAAGATACTGGTAAGAAGGAACATGGAGTCTGTGCCCAGAATTTAGAGCATTAATTTTGTGTCTGCCATGCTTACTAGGTAACAGAGATGATATTTTACCTTTAGAGATGAAAAATAAAGCTGTGGTGCACTCAGAGCATCATGCAATAATAACTGATGGTGGCAGCTGAGATTATAGGAGCATCTGCAGCTACAAATACTCAGCTGGGACTCCTTTAGGCTTCTGTGTATCATCTGGTCTTCTATTATCTCCTTGGGAATTGAACTAAGCAACACATGGGTGCCATGATTTCTGAATGCTTCATAAAGGAAGTAAAAAATAAAGCTGATGAAAAATCCAACCAGTATAACTGATACTGTAAAACCTCCTTTACTGAGCTCGGTAATGACTTAACAAGGGCACGCATAAAAGGCAAAGAGGAAAGGCGTTAGAACAGCTAACCCATTTGTTACCTGAGAGTTCTCTTCAATGGTAATGAGAAGATTGGGAGAGATAATTTGGTGCATTGTGTTTAAAGAACAGCTCCTCGAGGTTGTCCCCGGGATGGATTGGCAGGGAGTATCAGGTTGCACGTGTACTGATAAGACAGTATGAAGAACATGGGAGGAGCATCTGGTGGCAGTAAAAAAGGCTGTAAAGGTCTCTAAGGAGCTAGGATGTAAAATTGCAGAAAACAATGTCAATTTGTAAGAAATCATGTCACCTTGGCATATAATCAGTGACAATGAGCTGGAACCCTGATTACAGGGAAAAAGTATAGGGCAGAAAAATTGTTACAGATATGGAGGTGAATAAAGAGATCTGGCTAAAATACTTAGTGGACTTAGCTAATAAGGAGAAACTCAACTTGGATGGAGAAAGAACAAAAATGTAAGTTATGGAAAGACAGAGGTCTAAACCAAGCTGTGTATTTCTGGATTTGTCTCATACACTCACGATAGTTGTAATCCCTCCAAGATTTCTGCTAGATCTTCTCTTGAGGGAAATTATGCATCTAGTAGCAGATCAGTGTTATTTAAGGGTCTGAAATTAACAATGAACCCAAATATTTGACTGTAGAAGTGAAGTACTTCAGTCTTGCAAAGGTCCTTAAGGCTCATCACGATCCATATGGAATTCACAAAGCACATGGATTACTCTGCCTGCTGCTTTAGGAAGCACCACCAGAAAGATGTTACCAGAAATAATGAGTAGAAATGAGTTTTGCTGATAGTATGTAACAGCAAAGTGAGCTTCGTGTGGGGATTTGGAACCCAGCCACCGAGGGATGCGAGAGCGGGGACAGTTGCACGTATGCTGGTGAAACATCGCATCGCAGTTTGGTCCTGCAGGCTGCGTGTTCCAGCAGAGGAATCCGAATGGCCGCTATAAGTCAAAGCTTTAGACATCTTCAGACAAGCATGAGCTAGTGTCTGTCCTGCAAGTAATGGAAGGGATGTACTCTGTAAATCACATCAGTGATCCAAGCTTAGAGTTCTGATCAGAGAAGAACAACAAATCTGTGTTACAAAGGTCCCTGTGTCATCTTTTTAAGTAATACCACTCAGCCCTCAACAATCCAATACTGTTCTGATAAAATTATTTTTGGATTCATGCTTCCTGAGATACTTTCCTATTTATCAAAAACTGGCAAAGACTTCTGCACCTGCACAGGTGCCAGATGCAAAAGACTTTTATGTCAGGGACCTGGGGTGATATTTCAAAAAACAGGCCAATATATGAGTCAAATGCAAGCCAAACACAGGATTTAAAAAAAAAAAAAAAAAAAAAAAGGCAATAATAACAGTTGCAACGCTACAACCAAGTAGTAGAAGACTGAATCTAGAGGAGAACTTAAAAAAATTGAAGTTCTCAGCATAGCACATGCCCGACTATTGGGCCTGGCCCATAATTTACAAACTCTCTATTGCTCTATAATTGTAGTCTCAGTACACTGAGAATAACTACAACATTCATAATCTTGGTAGATGGTGGGTTTCCTAGTTTTCTAGGAGTTTTGACAATATTTAAATTTGTGTTGCTGGTTAGAATTCTTGTAAAGTTCAAGAGATAAAGAGCTGTAATAATCACTGCAAGCAGTCATAGGGATATACGTGTCTCAATAAATATGTAATTTTTAAGAGTATATGTGTGTGTGTGTATATATATGTATGTGTGTATGTTATAATAATAATATTAATTTCTACCATCACATGTAGAAGTTCTCGTTTGCAGTATCTTAATACACTTCTCCCTGGCTCTGCTTTCTGAATTCAGCCTCTAGAGCAGATGTTCAGTCCTACAATTACTTCTGAAATGGCATTCCTATAGTCTAACTCCTAAGTAAATAGTGTGGAGTACGGTATGGGAGGGTGGTTTTAGGTGATTCATTTTAACAGTTGCTTCTTAAGTTGCTTTCTTATGGATTGCTGCATGGATGTATATATCGCACCTACCTCCCCCAGGACCTTACATGTTAGCAACAAATATTTCGTGTAATAGGGAATCAGGAGTGGCAATTGAACCCACATTCTATTGTTCTCCAGTGCTATCTTGGACATGTTGCAAGTGGGTAGCATGGCTGAAGAGAAGATTAACAGGTACTCGACAGGTAAAGATACCGCAGGTCCGTTGCTGCTGTAAGTTGTTCGTTTGTCACAGGGTCTGCTCCAGGTTTGTAAGCAGTCCTGCAGACACTGCTGAGCCACGGGGCACGATTCATGGACTGAAACATAGGATTCTGGTCTCCTTCTGGAGAGGTATCTGAGGATTAGGAAAGATACCCGAGGGCATCTCATATTGTCACACAACACCTACCTCACAGCAAGACTTTAGAGTCT
Organism: Mohoua ochrocephala; assembly: GCA_013398855.1. NCBI lineage: Eukaryota > Metazoa > Chordata > Aves > Passeriformes > Acanthizidae > Mohoua > Mohoua ochrocephala. The sequence continues at coordinate 106,308 of VZTA01027046.1, forward strand.
CTAACTTGGAGTCAATTTTTACACAAAATATCTAGATGCATTCTGGCCTTTTTTTTTAGAGGGTCACATTGAATCTTAAGTATTTCATTCTTTTCTGCTTATCTGGAAATAATTATCTGCAAAACAATACAAACAAGTTAGCAAACAAACAAGAATACCACTAGTGTGTTTGTAATTGAGACCTTAGGCATAATTGTTTATCTGTGGAGGATAAAACACAGCTATTTATCTATGTTAACCTTTGACTACTTTCTTAGTCACATGGAACAGCTTATTAAACAAGAAAGGGTGATGTATAGAGGTAACAGCTACTCTGAGGAGGTTCGCAAATTCATGCTGTCATTGTTTCCTTCAGCCCAATGAGGTCAGAGCCTTCTAATTAAATTCAGTGAGTTCAGCCTTCAGTCTGCATTCTCAGTTGTCATAAACACAGTTGATATTTGTTATTATTTATGCTGTAGTACTTTTCCCAGAGTGTTTGGGTTTTGTGCATATACAGGAAGAAACAGACTTATTGCTATGGGGATAATATGTGCCTTCCTAACTCAGGAAAATATCCCTCTGGCCACTAGACTTGGTAAGCATTACTGAGTTTCATCCATTGCTCATATCTGACTGTAATTTGCTGTGGAGCGTTCTGCTATAGCTTTCTATAAGGACTAATATGAAAATTGCATTGAATCATATTCAGAAATGAAAATAAAGGGGGAAGGAATGGGCACCACCAGCTCCGCAGGCTCAGCTGGAGGAGGCTCCCCACCTCTGCCGGCTGGCGGGGCCAGTGCAGTGAGAGCTCCCTCTTCCGTTGCAGATAACTTTCGTCATCAGGCATGCTGTCATTTTAACCCCAACATCTGGTTACCTGCTAGATTTTGTCATTGCCCTACTTAACTTACATTTCCATTTTAAATGAACATTATTCTGTTCTGTTCTTTTACTGCTTGTTGTTGCTTTGCTCTGTGGCGTTGCTCGGCCTTTCCGTTGACTAACACAAAAATCAATATCTCTTCTACAGAAAAAAATCTGAATAAGCTGAGTGCAATAATACAATCATCAAGGCACAGTTTTAATTTAAGTGAAAAAACAAAACAAAACAAAACAGGAATGTACAACATGCTCAGACCAGCCTTCTCTATGGCCAGTTGTAAGAAGGCATCTTTGGCATTTATGATCTTGGTGAAGGTTAGTTTAAAATGTCATCAGATTTTGTAAACATGGAATATACTTCTTGGAATAATTAATAATACACGAGATTGTTTTTTAGTTAAGGAGTTTATTTACTTCTTTCATCGCAATATGCTTACAAGGTGAGTGCGAAACTTGTCTATCTGACAACGTCCAAACACAAGAATGAATTTTTAACACTTGGCTTTCAAATGCAAAAAAAAAAAAAAAAATTCAGTAAGAACTATTTATGTTGGACATTGTGTTACTATCTCCCATTAATCTGCCTCCTCCTGTGGCATTATGTCTTTCTCCTTTTCCCCCATCTGACTGGTTCATCAACTTAAGTCTTTAGGGAAAGAAGAGTCATTTACTAAATGCTTCCACAGCCCATAGCACAGAAGGGTCCTGACCTGACTTGTCTTTGGCCTTAGAATATTTTACAGGAATTTGTTGCTTATTATTCTTGTTTATAATATATCATGGAAGATTTCCATTGTTCTCATGTTGCATTGAAGGTTATGTTTTATTCCAGTTAAACATGTCTCGGTTGCTCTCAGAGTGCCAGGTTTGTGATACGTCAGATTCCGCAATACAATCGTGACACGGGTTACACAATACGATGGCTGTGTTACAGTGAGACATGAGGAAATAGTGCAATACTTTGAAGTCTTGCAGTGACAGCACAAATGACACACCATGATGACATTTTGCTTTTGTTTGGACTCTGCTGGGTGGCAAATGTCTGAAACAAAAAGCCTGGGTTTGTCTATAGGCAGTTACAGTACTACCATCAGTGCCTACTCCTGTGTTTGCCTTCCTTCAACTCTGACCAAGGATGAGTGAGCACCATTTTGAGGACAAAGGCGTTTCAGTTTTCATTATTCAATCCTGGACCTCTGCTGAGACTATGCTAGTAAAAGTGCCACATATAAAAATGGTTTTATGATACATGTTTGTCCTCAAAAAGTCCAGCTGCAATAGTAACCGATGTGTCTGATGATAGAGCATATTTGTGTGTGAGAGTGAGAGAGAGTGTCTGTATTTTTAGGAAGACTCAAACAAAATAATGGAGACAGACACATTATTTGAATATTTATCCCTTTGTGTTTGAAAATTCTGGACTGTGAAACCAGCAATTTCTCTGCCTTGCCACAGTGTGTTTTAAGTCCAAGCAGCCACAAAATTCTCTGACCACTCAGACGACCAAATTCCTTCCTGAGTGTAGGAGTTCAAGTCAGCTCCACTGTCTTATATTTTTATATCCACAAATTAATGAAAAATGCTGCATTTTTCATTTAATAGTGTTGCCTTCTCCATTTGGTTTTATTCTACACCAGTGAAAATGTCTTTGGAATTTCTTACAAGTGATGTGCTGAGAAAAACAATGGTAAAATTTCAGACGTTTATATCCTAAATTTCCAGGCAGGGAGGCAGGCAGGCAATATAATAGTCATGAGTCTTTCGGGAAATAGTTCTTGACCACACTGGATATTCAAGATTTCATTGCATCTAAAACAACAAAAAAATAAAAAGAACTCCTCCTCCTTTTCAACTTTCACGTTTCAATTTACATCTATGTAAGTCAAATTCAGTTCCGTTTTGTCCACGTATAAAGCTGGCACGGCTGCACTATCCTTTTTGCCAGTTCTCCTTACACATTAACTTTTCAATCCAGTGGCTGTCTTCAATTAAATTTGCCAAAAGTCTCGAAGATGTAAGTTGTTACAAGTTCTGTGAATTTCATGACTAGGTGGAGGACAGAGACTTCTCTGTTGCTGCTGCTGAGAGAAGGAAAGTCTGTTTGTGTGGGATTTGGTGTTTGGTAGCATGCGGGCCCACGACCTGACTAACCACTTGGCAACTGCCAGCCAGTCCTTGCAGACTTTTCTTCACCTGGAAGCAAAAACAAAGTATAGAAGGGGGACACAGGAGGGAGCTGATGGTCTGGTGGATACATCAGGGAGGTTTTGCAGGAGGTGAGTTAATGATCTGAAAAGAATAAGGGCAGAAAGGTAATGGAGAGGCAACTACAGGTACAACAGCAGAGGTGTTTATGAAAGAGGAAAGCCAGCTAGCAGAGGTGATTCTGGAGAAGATGTAGGACACTAGTTTATAGGAAGCAAGGCTGTCTTAGTACTGTTGTTACAACCTGCTTACTGTAAATGTAATTGCTTGTAGACAATAGAAGACAATAATTGTAAATTACGAAACGTAGTGCATAAACTGTAATTTATATATAATATGAGACAATATCCTCCGTGTTAACAGGCTTGAAGTTTAATGTCTTACTAGATTATCATGCCAATAACGAAGTTTCGTTATTTAAAAGAGATACATTATGGGAAAAACAATCATAGCAGCCGTATTCAAGTACTTATCCACTCTGCAGTTTCCCCATGTCTCCAAGCTGTTAGTTGTTTAAAAAGGAACTATAATTACATTAAATACTTCCCTGTGTTCAAAAACTGAAATTGCTTGGCTTTCCACAAGATTATTAACCTGCAGTAAACATGGGTGAGGTGTTCAGTGTAAACACAATTAAAAAAGAATACAGCCTAGTCAACACTATCTCATTAAAATGATGACTGCACAGCACAAAACACTGAAAGATATTTCTCTTTTATATAAACTATTGAGGAATATTCATTTACCCATAGCTCTACACCAATGGTATAAATTTAGTTAGAGTACCTAGATTTTCCTTTCTCTAGCTCAAGATAAATACTTTGCCTTCTCATAACTAATTTTACCAGTGGGACTAGATCCCTTTACCAGTAACCTGCTGGCAGCTCCAAGGAACAATACACTGTATTCAGACTTGAGGGACCCTGTGTATATACAATGTTGTCACAGAAGAATATCTGACTCTCGATTCCCTCCATCCCATCTTGCTTGTTGGTTTCTTACCTAAGCAACATCATATTTAGGTTGGATATTAGAAAAATGTTCTTGATCTAGAGGGTGGTCGGGCACTCGATCAGGCTCCCCAGGGAAGGGGTCTCAGCACCAAACCTGACAGGGTTCAAGAAATGTTTGGACAACACTCTTGGGCACATGGGGTGGCTCTTGGGGCTGTCCTGTGCAGGGCCAGGAGTTGGACTTTGGTGATCATTGTGGGTCCCTTCTAACTCAGGCTATTCTGTGATTCTGTGATATTTGCTAAAGGAACCCAGAAGAAGAAAGTATCCTTAAATGTCGGAGGGCTGTGGTCAACAGCAACTAAATTTTACAACCACTGGAAATCCAAGATGCACAGGTCCAGAACGAAATGAAGAACTTCCACTCCAATGTAATTTCTGAGGCAATATGGTCCAGCCAATGCTGGTCATTTACCAGAATGTTAGGAAGAAAAGTTAGATGAGTGGGTGAGCACCTTGTAAGGAGTCTAGATATATGACAGTTTTCCCCATCAAGAGGGATCCAAGAAGTTAGAACAAAGTAGTTCATTTTTTTCTTATTCAGAAGACAGTGGTGAATATTCAGGGATATTCTTGCTGAATGCCAGCCCACAGACTCCATCTGGAAACCAGTAGCTGTAAGAAAATAAAGGTATTCATAAAAATAGCTAAGGAGAGAACAGGAAGACGCAGGCAGTCAATCTCAATAACAGACAGAAACAGAAATAAATGTCATGGAGCAATGGAAAATACTTTTGCTCCCTGAACAATGGTGCTAGCAAGAGAAAAGTTATGCGCACAAGTAATAAATGTAAGATAGTGGTAAAACCAAAGGTATTTGGGAGAATGAAACACTTCCTTTAAACCTTGCGCTCATGTTTCCTTATGTAGTTCAAATACGAGAACAATAAAAATTACACTGCCCAGACAATGCAAGTAACATTTTCCTAGAATACAGTACTGTAGAATTTGTGTTCATATCTATATAACTAATTACGAACCTTTCTTTCCTCTGCCTTAAAAAAAGGCTGTTTTAAGCTAAGGAACTTGCTGTATAATAAAGAAATGTACTTTATGGGTGGACAGAAAATACCATTTTGTACAGGGACATCTTATCCTACGTGTACCATTTTGGTTTTCAGAATAAAGTCTTGCACTGGACCTCATGCAAAAGAATAAATTCAGAACATTTTCTAGTCACCACAATAAGGATGTATTTAAAATGTAGGCACAAATTCATGCATTTTGATGTATGTCTGTGGAGCCAAAGTGAGGTAGGCTTATAGCATTATTCAGCAAAGCTCGCTTTAAATGCCCCTTTTTATCAGTGACCTTTCCCTTAGAATTTCTGTGATAACACTTGGGGATATCACATTAAGTTTCTTAGTATAAAATTGAGCACTGAACAGACTTTTAGAAAGATTATGGTGCTAGAGGGATATTTAATGGTGAAATCACTTACTGTAGTACTCATTTCTGAGAGCAAAGGTCTGAAGTGAAATGAATTTGGTGATCTTTGATTAGTCCTCCTTGGGCAGAGGTCCATGTCTGAAGTCAGCTATGTGTATAATTAGGTATAATTTTTACATCTGTTCAATAGAGGTTAATTGAACTATCATAATAATTGAATTCCAGTACTTCTGATTTTTTCTATTCCAAGTGTTCCTGTGAGATCAAAGCCAAGTATTCATCATCCAGCACATTTGTAGGAAATTCCTGTTGCGTTCAGTTTTTGGTTTGTGGGTTAATGCAGGGCATTGGCATTTTTCAAATGTCCATGCACAAATAGAGATTCAAGCTTCCAAAATAAACAAGCAGAAGAAAGAACAAAATACATGCGACACATACATTGATTCTATACTGAAAATTCCTCATAACTTAGAGAAACAGTCAAAAGCAGATAGGTTACCATCTGACAGAGCTGGAAAGAGCTAATAATCCTACTCATGTATTTTGCAAGAATTCCACTCTTCCTGTGGTGGTATTTTAGATTCAGTTTGTGTTACATATATTGAGTAAGTAAACACTGTGCATTAATATTGAGCCTGAAATAATACAGCTTTATTTTCTTCCTGCAGTCACAGGTGTGCAAACACACGACAAAAGCGTATGCATGAATGCTGTGTGTATTTACTTTTCTGTGTATGCAAGCAGTTACACACATTTTACAAGGTTACTGTTCACTCATTCAGAAAACTTACAGGGTTTTCTTTTACCGCTTTCTTATGAGAAAAAAAAATAAAAATAGACAGGCACCGTGATGAACTGCATCCAATTATACGTTCACCTGGGATCCAACATTATTGGATTACTTTTGGCTCACTACACTTGTCAGACCTACTCTTTAATTTTTTAAGGAAACATTTGCCTTTAATTTACTGACTTCAGCATTTATGAAGAACGCAGACTTTTGATATTGAAGTTCTCTGTCCATTCAAATAGGCAAGGTACTGAATAAGTTTTCTTTCGCAGAACTGGAAGGAAAGGCATTCTCCATATCTATATAACTATAGGCTTCTCACAGAGGACTGTCCCCAGAGATGGTCAAGGAGTGCAATTTCACCAGAAGTACTTCAGAAATTTAGACAGCTTATGTAAAAACATAAAAATTAAAAATATTCCACCCAAAAAGAATTTTTTTAAAAAATTGGAAATAATGCCATATTGTCTCAAGGGCTTTATGAATATTAAGCTTGAATGACCCTGATCTGTCAGCTCACTGGACTGCTTCTCTCATAGTACACAGGTTTGATATTAGCAGCGTCTCGCTTTGACGTAGCATGGGAGTTAAGGGAGTTGCTGTCTCTCTGGGGAGTCCAGCTATGGTGGAAAATAGAGGCAAGGCACAAATACATCACAATTACTAAATTTCAAATTCAATTTTTTATTTCGTTAATCCCCTCAAACTATTGAACTTTTTGCTGATAAATTATTTCTTTTTTAACTAAAACTGTAAGTTTCTGAAGAAGATTTGGTTATCAATCCATTTTACTTTTAACTACCGAATAATTTTCCGAAGAAAGTTTCATTAATGACCTATTAGACAAAGGACTGGTGTTACTACCCAAATTAACCCGAGTCTGTAAGTAGTCGTCTCATAAACTTTTAGACTCGGTCAGGCCAGTGGACTGATTGCAGTGGTGTTTCTGTTTAAACAATCAGAGTCAAGAGCGGTGCAGAGTTTCAACAGTGCAGAGAATGCAGGACTGATCCCTACAAACACACTTAACCTTTTTTGCAACTAAATCCCATAAAGCAACTTTAGTGGTGCAGTGAAGTTCATTGTCTGCTAAGTCATTGTGAATCATAAAGTCCCCATTTGTGTGGTATAAATCAACATAACTATTCAACAATTAAATCTACAATGAATATATTTTTTAAATTGCCAAGCATTATGTTTCATTTTACAAGCTTGCACATGCATTCTTTACAGCCTACTGTCGTGTAATGCTTTAGAAATGATACTTGATAAACAACAGCTGTATAATCTTAGAAATATTCATCAAGAGGCACATATATCCATGGTAAATCACTTTTGACTTGTACAGTGCTGGTGGCTGGCATATATTCTCCTAACTGCTTGCATGTGGAACATAATAGGACATGGCACTATGCTTCTGTGAGACAAAAATACATTCAGAAAACATACTTGGGTATCAATTGCAAGCAAGAATGAAAAACGTTTGTCAAGTGCACAGTTGCAAAGTGTAAATCTCATGGTAGATGCTATATTTATGCAACACCACTATGCATATTTTGCATAATAATGCAAAATAATGTTTATTTTTAAATTGGACTTCATTGCATTGATTTTCACAGTTTATTGGCACTGAAAACCAAAGCTTAGGGAAGATGTGGTATCAGGGACTGGCTTTGCTCTCCCATAAATTAAACCAAGCCGCAGCTCCTGTATTTATCTCAGCTGTTGGAGTTCTACTAATTTCCTAGATTATGTCATAGTTTATTTCCTATCTGTTATACACATTTCAGCTTTCAGAAAACTATTGTGAGGCAGAATATAAAATAAACGGGTTCAGGTATTCTTTCAGATGCTTCTCTGCGACTTCTGCAGGGCCAGATACCACAGTTCATATGTCACAGCGAGTTTTGGGGAGGAAGAGATAAGGAGAGAAGAACATCATTCACATGCTGATGGCAACTCAGTACTGATGCTGTTACATAGCAGTGAGACTAAAGAATTGAAGTGCTCTGTGATTGCTACCTTTGGGCTCTGTGCTGAATTGAATTGCTCGTTATAGCAGCCTCACCTCTGGCTTTATTGAGGACGTGCAGTTTATATTTAACATTTACCCTATAAGGTTACAAGTGTTGTTCAAGAAGCACCATTTATCTCTTATTTAGTATCTTCTGAGGAAGCCAAAGTCTGAGGCACAAACTGTATCTACTCCACTCACACAGCAATTTCCATGACACAAGTTATGCTTGTTTTTTAAAAATCGTGGATAGGATTCTCCTCACTTAATCAAGCAAAACACACCCAATGTAAACCCCTCAGCTAGACTCCCTCCAATACCCAATGAAGAAAAACAGACCAATTAATCCCATCCTAAACGCTACCTGAGAAAAGAGGATGAACCTCCCTGTGGAGAGTGTGTAGACTCTAGAGGCAGCCTAAAAGGCTTCCTTAGAGTAGAAATACTTTTTTTTTCATAGGGTAGTGTGAAGTGAGATGAGTGCAGCCAGCTGTGCCCCTTTTAGTCCCTGTGCAGCAGCCGTCCCCTCAGCACAGCTGCCCTTAACTACAGAGCACGTGGGGGTTGTGTGAGCGTGGCACAATTCACCCCAGCTGTGCAAGTGAGATTTCATTCAGGGAAGGAGCTTAGTTTACCTGGTCTGTTGTGGCTGCCTAATATTAGGAACTTGATCCATGAGTGGGTAAATAGCTTTCATATGAGTTACATGAAGCGGTAGAAAGCCTTTTTTTCCAGCATAACCCTACAGGATCTGGAGCTGTTTGAGGAAGATGTTGCTTGAACAGGCGTTCTACTAGTTGTTGTATCCATGATACACACTTAGAGGAATTTGCTGTCTCTGCAGTTCTGCATTTGTGTCTGTGTTGTGCCAAAACATCTCAGGTTTATGACAGAAGTTAAAGGATTCTCTTTGTATCCTCTTATCTCCACTATGGATAGAGGAAAAGCTGGAGCGTATCTTTTATTCTCTTATAGAGGCAGAACTTAGGCAGGAGCTCTCAAGAAAGGAGGTGCTGCAGAGGAAGTCTCCTGGCAGTCTAATTAAAAGATGAGCTTTGGGCCGAGGGGAAAATTGCATACTTCTGAGACAAATGGTAGAAAACTAAGGAATTTCTCTCATTTCTCAAGTCTGAATTTGGAAATATGACTCACATAAGACAACAGATTTGTCAGCTTCATTTCTTACTGATTAGAAGTTCTTATTAGGAAGTGTAGAAGATACATTTTCTTTGCCCTTTTTTTTCCAGACTTGAGGAATTCCAATAAATTAATTGGCACTCTATCTGTTGTGTTGGCATCTCTGGTTTTACCTGTGCATTGTGTCTATGCCTGTCTGTGAGCAGATACAGGTCCTGCCATGTATTTATCCCTCCGACCTGTTTCAGGCCTTTTTAAACCTTTTCAAACAATGTGCTCATCAATAGTTTCTCTCCTTTTAAACATTCTGTAGAAACAAAGACCGGATCTACTAAACCAAATCCAAGAGCAGAAGAGGTCTTGTACTGGTCTACACTTTTGCATAAATGAGAGCAAGTAGTAAAAGTAAAAAAAGAGTTTAAAAGTTTCTTCAGTTAGGTACTGGCTAACTTTACATTTTGAAAGCAGCAGAGCAAGTACTCATGACTTAAAGCTGAATTTCAGCTCACTATTAATGTCAACCTGCTAGCAACATAGGACAAAGAAGCTTTACAGTGTATGCTACTACTGAGTAATTCTTAACTATAGAAGACCTTGCCTTCCTGGTGACATGAAGGTTTCCAAAAGAAGGCAACGACAGGTACTTAAGAAACAAAGCATGTAGAGGCATCTTTTTCCCTTCTATTCTATTCCAGCTTTTGTTCGTTGTTTGGATTTCCTGAAACAGAGGCAACATCTGTAGAATTGTGTTTAAATTCGTTAATGAACCTCTTCCCCAGGGACTCATCTAATCCTTTTCCTAATTCATTTTAATTTTGGCCTCCACCCTGAAGCAACGAGTTCTACAATTATATGCTGTATAAAAGCATTTTCTTTTGTTTGCTTTAAAACTGCTGCAATCTGAATGCGCTCCGTTTCTTAACTTGGTGAAAAACAGTGAATAACAATTCACTACCTACACTCTTGAAATAATTTTTTGCTTTGTAAATCTCTGTCATGTTTTAAATCTAAGATGTGCTGTAGTTTTTTTGCCAAGATTATTGCCATCTTTACCTCTGTTTAGTTCTACTGAAACGTTTTTGAAACAGGGTAACTGGAGTTGTATGCAGCATTAAATGTGTTACACACATGAGTTTTATTAAGTTGTTTTCTGTTTTGCTCTCAGTTCCTTTCCTAAGAAAACCTAACACTGTAGTTGACAACAATTATGCCATCAACTTGCAGATTATCTTATAGAATGAACCCCTGTAACCCTGGATTCTCTGTCCAGGATAGAAATAGTTCATTCAGAGCCCATTGTTTTAGTAGTCAGGACTGATTTACTCCAAATGCATTACCCTGCACTTACTGATAATGAACTTTATTTGCCATTTTATTTCGCTGTCCTTTCCAGTGAGCTCTGGAAGTCCCTGCTGTCTTAAATCTCAAAAAGTCTCTCTGCCAGGTAGCACAGGAGAATGATGAACCAGACAGATCCAGCTATGGGTATTTAGGGAACTTGTTGGTTGAGAAAGTTGACCACTTACAGCTATTCTTTGTCATCCGCCTCTAAGTCATTACTAATCCATGGCAACAGCTTCCCGTTAGTCCCATGGTAATTTATTTTGTAGAAACCGTTAATGAGGGAACATATCAAAAGCCTTTTAAAAATCCAAGTACTCTTTAGCATTAGGATCACTGTAATCCACATGAGAGTGTTAAAAAATTCAAATACGTTTGTAAGAAATATCTTCTCTCAATAGAATGGTGTGTTATGCAATATACCGTGTTTGTCCAGATGTCTATTAATCTCATCCTATATTGCAGTTTTACCATTTTGCCTGTACAGAAAGCAGACTTGCAGCCTATAGATCCAAGATCTCTCTGGAGTCCTTCATAAAGATTGGTGTCACATTTCCCACCTTCTGTTCCTCTGGCAATAGGTTAGACACCACTGTTAGTAGTTTAGCGATTTTATATTTGGGCTCTGTTATAAATCTTCAGTGAATACCATCTGTTCCTGGAGATTTCTTACTGCTCAGTGTGTCAATTTGCTCTAAAGCCTTTTCTATTGACACTTGAATTTGAGCCAGTTCCTCAGCCTTATCTCCCATAAGGAATGACTGATATCAGGACCTCATTCTCTTCTGTAATGAACACTGATGCAATAAATTAATACAGCTTTCCAGCAATAGCCTCATCTTCCTTGAACGTTCCTTTCATACCTTGATTGCCTATTGGTCCCATCTGACTCTCTGTCAGGCTTTCTGGTAATGGTATGTTTGAAAAAAGTTTTATTAATAGGTTACCTGTCCTTACTGTTACTCCTTCAAATCCCTTCTGACCTGTCACGCGGCGTGTCTGCATTCAGCTTTCTGCCATTTACACTCCTTTCTGTTCTGGTTGTTTGGATGCAGCTCCCAATCTTCACTTCTGATAGCTTTCTCTGCTTTAGTATTTAACATAGGCTGGGTGATTTTTCGTTTCTAATTTATATTTTTAATGATAGCATGTATTTTCTCTGTATATATTTTCTCTAATATAGAACCTCTCTAAACTGTCTTCCTGAAAGTGTTTTACTCCGCTGATGGCTGCTTTTCATTTTTATTTCACTATTTCACGGTTTTATATTGTTTCTATTTTTAAAGATCTTGGTATGGCGGCACATTTGGGACCTTTCCCCTTCCTGTAATGAGGATAATGAATGTGGCCACTCTTAGGGGACTCTGTATGGGTAGATATCTGTTCCCTGGGTAGCTGCTCCATAAACCAGTCATCTCGGATACCTGAAATTGTTCTCTCAGAAACAAATGTGCCTAGAAATAACATTTTTTAGATAAATTAATATATTTTCAGAAAGTCTACTTTCACTTGCAATAGAAAAACAGTTACTGGGAGAAAAAAGAAGCTACCTAGATTTAAACCTTTTCTACCTAAAATTGTAATAAATTTGTATTATGTGGATCATACTATCTACTATGTAAGTATCAGCATTTCAATTCTTAGCTTGATTTTACTCTGAAAATTTTATTTTTTCCTTAACCCAGTGTAACTTTGATGATTTCAGTAAATCTACTTTTCCGATTTATACTGAAGTAGAAGTAAGATCAGGTCTTAAATCTGCAGATACACCTAAAAGAGATAATATAATTCATAAGAGTTGCAGACATATGCACTGTGTGGTCATTTTCAATCAGGCTTTTATTCCATCTGCTTTCTTTCTTCATAATTGTTTTAAATTTATGGCTTATATGATTTATTTTCCAATGAAATTACCAGTGAGACTCAAGAACTCTACAAATCTTCTGACTGGCTAACTTCACCTTCCCTGCTAATCTGTGTACTTATGAAGGAATTTAGCTATAAATCAGCAATAACACAGCTATTTTAGCAAAACCAAATGTCATCCATTCATTTGACTTCCGGTCCCAGCACAGTCAAAATGCCACGAGGTGATCAGGAGATAAGTGCTACACAAGAGTGCATTTAGTTTTTCCATTTGTCATCTCATGTCAACTCATACTCTTCAGCTTCTTGCCACTTAAGATGTAAGCAGGAATAGCTGTCAATATAATCTTCAGGACATCTACAAACAAATTTAATCAGCTGAACACAAGGGTGACTAACAAATTCCAAAGAGAATCAGAAGTCTTCTCTGGAAGTGGAAGAGATCTCAGTGCTTTGCTTTGGAGTTTATCTGTGTCACTGCCCTGCAGTCTTGTACTAAGTGCTTTTTTCTGATATTTTGCACCAGTGGACATGAATCTCCACCTGCGTGTTTTACCAGGAATCCCATTCAGTCATAACAGGTATCACATTACCACGGATTTCTGCATAAGAAAACTTTGAACCTTGTGGGGTTACCAGAAAAATTTTAAATAAAACAGTTTTAAGGAGTGGTTATAATAAGAAATAATATTAAAAATAATGTTAAAAATAATTTTTGAAAAAATTCTGTGGAGTGAAAGAAGAGTTCTTTAAAATTCAAATGGAGCTTTTCTCCAAATTAAATGCATTTTTATTTCTGGTACCGTTCCTGTCATTCAATTTTCTTGTGTGATGTGAAAGTGATTTTCTTATAGAACTAAGAATATCTAGTTAGCTGATATCTAAAGACCTAAGAAGAGGTTGCTGTGGAACCTCCTTCCTGTGCTAGAATTGATATTGTTCAGAGTCACAGAGGCAACTGCTATGTTTCTGTGCCAAGTCAGCTTCTCTCTTTACACCAGACTTAAATGTTCAGGAGTTGGAAGGCAAGAAGATGCTTTTCTTGCTGAATATTTTGTTGCAATAGAGAGAAATTCTTTCTGATCTGTGACAGGTACTGGCACAAAGTTCTGGCAAGCCAAAGCTGATAAAAGCCAGCTCTGATTATGCCTGTTTCTTGCCATCAAATGTTGCGTGCTTCTGTCATTCCGAGTAAATCCATCCAACTCATGAATCATAATCTATCAGAGGTTGCTTTTATCTTTCAGATTCCAGTGATATCTATTCTGTACTTCTGATTCCTGTTCTTATACCCAGTATAAATCTTATGTGCAATTATTACTTAACTATTCAACTGCTTGCTTGGTTTTCACATGTATAATCCAATTGAAATGACTATCAAATAAAAATGTTCCTGAAATTTAATTTTCACTTCTGTAAAGAAGAGTTAATTACTTTGTTGTCTCTACCAAAAGTTTTGTCCAATGTCAGAAAAAGCTATAACTGTTTTTACTTCTTTCTTGAATAAGGGTGTATTTCTTGGACTGTATTGTGTCCCTTTTTTTTTTTCTCATTTTTATAATGAAGAGAGTGTTTGTGTTCAATTTGGACCATCACATGACATTACATTAGTGTAATTTAACCCTGGCAGCTAGTAAAATAAGACAAAAGAAAGACAAAAATATCATATAGGTTCTTTTTAATCTTCTATAGACCCTATTATTGCTGGTTTGGTTTTTTTCAAGAGAGGGGAATTGAGGATGTTGGCTCCATTTAGTCCTTATTTATTTGTTTATACTCCTTATCAAGAAGAGCTGTTTCCTAACTAAGTGACATTTTTGCTTTATAAGTGCTATTGACAAGAAATTGTTGAATTTCATGCCTTCATTACAGCCCTCCTTTCCTTGGCCCACTACGAGTGACGTGGTTTCTCTCCAGCGATGCAGTCTCCTCTAGTTCTAAAATCTTAGGCTTGTGCACAGCAGTTTTAACAATATGTACAAATATTATGACTACTGTATTTTATCAGAGGTAGGATATTATATGAGGAAGGGGCTGCTTGTAAAAGAAATTATAGTGCATAGTGCTTTGGCTCTATATCCTGTAGGTAAACTGACTGATATTTTAATTTCCTTGGACTCTTTTGAAAGCTCTCTAAATGAAGGTTCTGAAGAAAATACATAACTTTGGTTATCATATTTTATGGTTATTACTGTGTACACTTTAAATGTGAATTAATGCAATAAAACAGTACATTTCACATAAAAAATACTATGAATTTCACTGCTGTTGCTGACATGGCACATGTATCAATATAATTATGGGTTACAAATCCCTGGTAAGAGAGGCAGTGTTACAGTTTTTGAAATTCCCCCATTATGTGAACTCAGAAAGAATGCTGCAGCTTGTATTTAATTTATCTTGTCTGGTAGGCCTTTCAAAAAAGCAATATTGATGCCGGATTTATCTTTAGTTTGATGACAGTCAGAGTAAATAAGCATGTGGAATGTACTGGTGCCAATGAAAATGTTGGGGATTGTTCCTCCCTGGATTAGTTTGATGGTGTGAAACCATCACAGACAAGTGAACAGAAGAGCTCTGAGGCTTTTTGCCTCTCCAGGGCACTTACAGACCTGACACATTAGGGAGCTCTCTGTTTAGGACTCACTACATTTGCTTCAGCTCCACGTATTTGTCTGGGGATGTCTGGACTATGTTTTTTAATAAATCACTGATCCAAAATGTGTCTTTTTAAGCATTTACGCAGGAGAAGAGTGAATCTGCCAGCTCCCATATTCTGAAGATAGCAGATAGCAAAATTCGGTGTGCCCATACCTGTGTACCTAAGAACTTGGATGAACACCTGAGTTATGATGACTTAAACCGCTGCCAAATACCCATACCAGATGCATCTCCTGAGCCTGCTGAAAATCTCCAGCAGAGGTTGAAGCCAGCACATTTTACTTCATGCTTCCCATAAGTGAAAACTTTGTGGATAGTCAGTTACCATGGCTCAACTGAGATAGAATATCCCAAACAGCTGGGATAATTCAGCTGTATCTCTGAGCCCGTGAACAGGATATTTATTTTATTACCATATTATTTGTTCTACTGTGTCATTCATTCATTGCCAGTTGAGAATCAATATAGTCTTCCCACCTTTACGCTTCACAGATCTGTCTAAATACCACTCTTACACTCTTTTACATCATCCACAATCATACTTTGTTTGTCTTACTGATACATATAAGTGTGGAATTTCCTTCCGGTTCTGATCCTCTGGTCTTTCAAATGCCTCCTTCAGTATCAAATCTTCCAAAAAGCTCTCCTATGTTAATCCATTAAGAAATGTTTTCATGACCCTAGCATTTAGAAAAATACATGTAACCTAGTACCTGAGGAGTACTCTAAATGGGGAGGTGGTCAGTTGATTTAATGGATGTACCACTAGTTTCCAATAAATGAAGAACAGCTCCTTACACATCAGTGCTAGAGGTGAGTTACAGCACAGCAACAATAAAAATCCCGAGCAAGCAGATGGGTCGCTGGTTGGAAGGGACTATGGAAAAGGAGCAAGATTGGAAGGGAAGGGAACAAGAATGAGTAGATCTCAGCTAAGAGAAGCAGACTGGACTGAAACTATTAAAACTGTGGGAAGCTGCATTTAAACCTTAGGTATCTCATTCCTTCGAATCATAGAACCATTTAGGTTGGAAGAGTTCTTTAAAATTATCAACTCCGACCATTAACCTAACACTGCCAAGCCCACCACTAAACCGTGTCCCTAAGTGCCACATCTGCATGTCTTTTAAATACCTCCAGGCGGGAATGGTGACTCAACTACTTCCCTGGGCAGCCTTTCCCAATGCTTGACAACCCTTTCAGTTAAAAAATTTTTCCTTATATGCAAACTAAATCTCCCTTGGTGCAACTTGAGGCCATTCTCTCTTGTCCTGTCGCTTGTTACCTGAGAAAAGAAACCAACCCCCACCTTGCTACAACCTTCTATCAGGCAGTTGTAGAGAGTGAAAAACCCCAGCTCCTTCAGCCACTCCTCATCAGACTTGTGCTCCAGACCCTTCACCAGCTTCATTGCTCTCCTCTGGGCACCCTCCAGCACCTCAGTGCCTTTATTGTAGTGAAGGGCCCAGACCCGAAGAGGATTCAGGCTGAGTACAGGGGGGTGATCGTGCCCTAGCTATGCAAATCTCAGTGTCCCATTTATTAATACAGCTATTATTTGTTGCTTCTTTGTAAGAATAAATGATTAGAAAGTATTCAAACTTTTTAACAATTAGGTATTATAGCAATATAAGTATTTCAAGAGATTAAACATCTTCTACAAGTATATGAATAGTTTCCTTTCCACTTTAGAGTCCCCTGTCAACACTTTCAGTATCCACCAAAGACACAAGATGCAGATGGTAGCACCTGCTTGCTTCAGGCATTGGTTCAGCTGTGTACAGTCCTAAGTGCACTGTCACTGCTTAACAAATACATCATAAATAATTACCGTAATTAATAATGAAGCTTCTTCCTTGGGCTACTCATGCTTTCTGTGTCAGTTCTGCTGCATGTAATAGTGCTAATCTTTTAGGCTAAGTAGCTATTAAATTCTTTGAGTTTGGTGAGTCGTTTCAGGCAGCAGAAAAAATTAAATATCAATAGAAATTTGCCTTATGTTTCTATTTATCCTCAGAGAATTTATCATCAGTTCTTGCTTGTCTGAACACATTAGGAATCAGTCAAATGGAGACTGCTCATAACCCCTAATCACAATTTCAGATTTTTCTACCCACTACCTAATCCTGAAACACTGTCCCTTAGCCGCACTACCATGACTCCTTTGCTGTCTTCTGAGCTTTCCTGCTGCCTTTGTGGTGGCATCTGACTCAAATATATTTACAAATAGGTCAGAACAGCACTCAGTCTCTGCATTTCCATTCAGACTCCAGGGAAAACTCGTGAGTGTGTAGTTCTACAGACATTTTTTCCAGCAACAAATATAGCTGAAAAGATCCTTCCACTGTCTGCACCTTTTTACTTGTTTCTATCCTGTTTTAGCCCCTCTGCATTTGGTCCTCTCTGAAATAACAGTGCAAATGTTTATGGGGTTATAATGTACGCTTGATCACTGACATGCTCCAAGGTAATCATTCCTTTTCTTATATTTGCAAACCTTTAAAGAAGTTTAAAAGCACCACAAGCAGATTGTTTCATGGATCTGCCTTAACACACAACCTTACTGCCCAACTTGGGATGGTAGAAGATGAGGAAGAGCAGAACGGGTTATTTTGTCTGCTGCTGCAAAAAAAAAAAAAAGCAGTACCAAAACACAGCCCTCACAGCTCAGTGTTTATCTCAACCTTGTGTACTGGTTTGTGATTGGGACACAGTCCGATCTTGTTCCAAAATAAAGAGGACTGTGACTGTTACCTGATTCAACCTGACTTGAAACTAGCAGTTATACTTACAGGTTCCACAACGCTTGTGATGGCCAAAAGATGTTCTCTGGGAACCAGCCAACCTCCAATAGAGCTGTATGTCACTGCATTGGACTGTGTTTCAGTTTTTGCTTGCACATAAGACTAGTTGCTATCAATTAGCTATCCTGTCTTTCTTCTTAGTTTCTATGGGCAATCTGAAAATATGATGGCAGAGGCTGAAGAAATGAAAGGGGACAATTGTCTTTGATAATATGCTATTTATTTTGTTACTTTAAGAACTCTTCTTTGCTGGCACACAGCCTCAGGGATGTTTTGTTATTATCGCTGTTGTCAGTTCTGAACACTAAAATTTACTGTATTTGATGTTAAAATCTCAACTCAAGGTTGTAATATCTATAAAGAAAATATTGCTATAAAGATTAAACTCTGAAGGGGTTGTTCGCATCCATGAGCAGACAGTAGAATAAATACTGAAGATCTTATATTTTTCTATTTCTCTGAGAAGCAGGAAACAATATGAAAAACATTTATTTCTATTTGACAGAAAATACTTTTAACAATACATAATCATTATCAGTCAATACTCAGATGTTGATAGTAGTTGTTTGGAAGATGCTTTTCCTGATGACCTTTAAATGCCACAGTCCTAAGCGATGATGTGCAAAGAATATTCCTTCATTTCAATATCTACTAGGAAAAAATTAAATTGCTTTTGGGTATAAGCAATATGTATGATAGTGGGACATATCTATACATTGGCTCACCCTGCACAGCGAGAAATGAACGGGATAACATTCTGAATTTGAAATCACCACCTTTGGGCATGGCATTTCTTGCTGCAAACAACCCTCAATTCATTACTCTTTAAATACTATGTCAGTGCTTTTTCTATGATCCATCTCACTTTTTTCTCACTAGTACATCAAACGTACTACACGAAAATATTTTCCCGAATGCAGTCCTAACATATTAGTGTTTGCCTAATTGTCAGCAGCAAGATTTTGCATGAATTTTACAACTCTATCCAGCTATGCAGCTAACAGGATTATTCAGAATGGCGTTAATAATACATTTTCTCGAATTTGGAGCTGCAAGATTCTTATGTTGTGTCACGTTATTCAACAGAAGGAGCTGAGATGCAACTTTTTGTATGGGGAAAGTACTCAGTAATTGCCTTTTTAGAGTTTTTTGTGTCTTGTTTTGAATGATTTCAAATTATGTGATCAATATTTGATGCTGGCCATAATTCATTGAACAGATTAATGTGAGGTCGATAAGTCTTACTATTGTTGAGACTATCCTCTATGTACTGGCCAAATCTTGTATGCAAATGTTGGTTTTTTTCATTCAAAGATCTAGGAAGCAATTGCAGTGACTGATTAATTTTAAAATAAAGAGCAAATGTGAACTTAGACAAATACAAGCTGCATATTTAGTCTTGTTGAGGTATTTATATTTGTTGAAATATGGTATTTCAGCAGCAGAAATCCTGCTTAGGAAGCAGATAATTACTCTTATAAATCAGATGATCTTCAGGATAAAAATATTCCTATAGACATATTCACAAATGAGAAGAGTGTCCCCAAACTCTGGCTGCTTATCAAAAGAAAAAGAAAATATCTATAATATATTATGTTGCGGAATGCAGCACATGAGGAGTGGGAAAAACTAATTTTGGGAAAGTGTGTGGAACTGACACAGTTTTTTTCTCTTTTTTCCTTTTCTTTCAAATCTCTCCTTTGCATTTAACTTCCTTTTTATGCCCCTTTACACCCAGTAATCTCCAAGCTCTTTTAAATCATTAATGAATGAACCAGGCTGAACCAGGCCTCCCACTGATTTTATAAAGCAGGAACATATAATTAGGCTAATTTACAGGAGAAAGAGCTGATGTACTGGAAGGGTGAGTGACAAATCCAAGATCCCAAAGGACACCCAAACCAGAATCAGTTAGAAAACCTATGCCTTTTAACAGCAAATCTGGTTTTTTACCCGATCCACTTTTGCAGTAGTTGTACCGGAATGGGTGCTAATGTAAAACAGCATCTCCTCTTACAGAGGGAGCTGTGCTAAAGCACTGGCCAGCTAAAGGCACTCGTCAAATTAGTCGGGTGATCGAGTTTATGCCTTCATCCCTCACCACAAGTTCAGGCGTGCAGGATCCAGGCCTCAGGTCCAGATCCGCAGCTGGCAGAGGGAGACGCCCCGGTGCCTCTGCAAATCTAGGCCTGTTTAATAAGAACACCAAAAAAAAAAATCTGCTGCCAGGACTTCTAACGAAGATTTTACTTGATGGGCAGTGAGGAAAATGAAACAAACTAGCCAAAGTACAACTTAATGCTTGCCTTCGAGTCCACTGTGAAACCTGCATTGAGGTGATAAAGTGGTCTGTGACTCAGTAAAGGCCTCAGTTTTTGTCAATCCTTTGTTTAAAGCTCCGCTGACCTAACCACATAAAGGAAAATAATCTTCAACCTATTTTCGTGCGATGATTGAGTCTGCATGAGCTCCAAAAGCAGCCACGACTGACAGTAGGGAAGAGGGTCCTGGGATATTCGGCTGTGATATGTTGCTTCTGTGAAGGTCATCTCTTCTTTCAATCACAGTGAATGATTGGCTCAACATGAAGTTCATATTGCACGACGTACTTTCAGAAATGATTCATGTTAATGGTGTATCTCAAGGGATTGATGTTCAACAGAAGCTACATCTCAAGCTTAAAAAATGATTTAGCAATATGAAAGCCTACAAACCAAAGCTCACGTAGAGACATTTGATGGTAAACATCAGAGAATAAATACAACTAAGAGTCATAAAATTGGATAGACAATAAATCTGACTGTTTAAGACCTTTTGGGGCTCAAATCATAGAATCCAACATCACTTACGCAGCCATTCCTTGATTCAGCTGTGCATCTTATCCCGGGATGCAAACAGAAGACATTTTCAGCATTCTGACAGGCTGGAGCAGCTCAAGGAAGTAGCTATGTCACAAAACACAAGGAAGTACAATTCTGAGGAAATACTGCTCCCCCCACACTACTCTCTCTCCCCACCTCAGTGTTCATGGGGCATACTTTCAGCAGAGTAGCACTGGAAACCTTTATGCAGATTTGGAAGCGTGGCAATGCCACGCACAGGCTGTGGCTGGGAGGAGAGGTGACACCTGTGCCTTTCTCCCCAGGAGCCACTGCTCCTCTGCCTCCCCCAAGGCCACCACTCCCCTGCTTTCACATACATGGAAGTGTTTATTGGTTAATGATCTCACGTCGAGCACATGAGATGCCGTTATAGGAAAGACCACATTATGCCAGGATTTCCTCATCAGTGTTTCTCTCAGACCCAGCTGTAAGTTTTGCGAGGTGACCTGGTGGCTGGCAGCCTGCTGGAAGTATTACTGAGTGCTTAAGGAGGAGGTTATGAGGCTGGAAGTCATGTAAATATCTACTCAGATCAGTACAGGGTTTTGCAAGGGTGGGTTTTTTAATTGCTATTCAGAAGCACTTTTTTGTATTTTGTCAAATGTTGTCATTGATAGGAGGAAAGGGATTGTCCTTGACCAAACAAATAAAGAGAGGAAACATGAAGTCAGAAAAGAAAACATTACATGTCTTAGCTTCCAACAGAACTGACATTTGAGAGGGATTTCTGCTGAGGAAAGGTGGTGCTCTGTTTGCAGTCGTCTGAGTTGAGACAGGCATAAGCAAATAAGTGGATTTTTAAAGATCAGGTCGGTAATTTTAAAGATTATCTTGGTAGATATTTGTTGTCTTTATTAATATGTTATGGTAAGACTATAAATATTTTTTCTGTATTGGGCTCAAAAATGTTAGTTATCTTCAGCTTCTACTGTCCAAATAATACATCCAGCACCCTGAGCTTCAGAGGAGGTTATAAAAACCTCGCAGCAGGTGAGTGCTGCATGATAGCTATTTACCATGTTTTAAAATCATTAATTGTGGTAAGTCTATATAGTCTTGATATCTATATGATTATTCAGTCCTTTTTTGTGTGGTTGAATTCTTAGTCCCGATGATTTCTAATGGCAGTGAATTTCACACCCGAAATGAATTTCACACCTGAAATACTGAGAAAGAGTTGAGCTTTCTGCTGCTTACTCGCACCGAATGGTTCCTTTGCTTTACAAACAAGGTCCCTGATTGCTCTAGAACATGCAATATCTTACAGACTCGTACGTGTGGAGTGAGCAGCCTCTATCATCTCTAGGGAGATTCTTTTCTTTCCTCCTCAGCATCCGCGTGGAGGCTGGGTGGCACGTAGCCCACCGTGTTACATCTCTGTTCCTGCAGTGCCCCTCCACTGCTCTCCACACTCATGATTGCCACAACCCATTGCACAGTCCTGCAGCTGATTTGCTTTCCCGACTGCAGTTGCACGTTGATCTGTGTACAGTGAAGTCCCAGGTCTCCTTTAGATGCTATAATCAGCTTAGAGCTTTCCAGGTTGAACAGATTATTTTGCTTTGCAGCTGGATTTTGAAGCTCTTTGTTATCACTCTGACTTTTCACCTATCTTATTTAAGTTTCTTTACTATTCTCTACAGTCACCTCAGGTCCTTGTGCAAGTATAAAACTTAGTCTCCTCAACAGACTTTGTTGAAATGCTATCCTTTCACCTTTCCAAGTCATTAATGAACTCATTAAACATCATGGCACATCATAAGAAACACCTGGGGCAATTAATCCACCACTGTGATGGGATCTGGTCATTTAATCTTACTTATTTTTCACCTCTAATCAGGTCTAGACTGCAGCAATCTTAAAATCTTGTATTTAAAAGGTTCAAACTGTGTCCTGACCTATCTGTTAATGTACCTTTGTTTCATATTTCTACTTAATTCCCCTAGGACTAAGTACAATTGAAAGCCAAAATTCAAAAATCTGTCTAAAATTCTAAAGGCCACTTTGAAAAAAGCCCCACCAAATGGTCAGCCTGCTGTGTTATTACCTGGTTAAGCCTTTTATACCGGTGTGGTAGGAATTGTACGAAAAATACTTTCTTCTGCTTAACATGCTCCTTTACCAGATGCAAGGTCTTATGTTGCCTTGTCCATCTGCTGTTCTAATTTCTGCATATTTTTTTAATCTCTTAGCATTTCATTTGTTCTAACTAATGAAATGGAATGCTTCAAATCTACAGTAGAACTGAAAGGTGGATAACATGAGAACATAAATAATTCGTGGAGCAGAGACAGAAATCCAGGATTCTCCTATCTCAAGAGATCAACAACACCTATATCTCTTGATTAATGATCAGAGGAACAAGAAATTTATCATAATTCCCCGGTGATCTCTGCCCTGATGTTTATCTGTCATTTTCTAATGACTTTCTTCACGTGAATATACCCAGTTCTATGAGGGCAATCTCATATTTCTAAAACTCTTATCTCTAGTCAGACTGTCTTGTACTGTAATTTTTCATACAGTTTTCCTATCTAATTTTTTTTTATTGTACATTATAGGATACAAATGAAACTGCGGCTTTTGCTTATTTTGTGAACAATGGCATTTCTGATTTTCTGTTTTTTTAAATGTCGACTGACACACATTTTTCATGTACGGGGAGACAAAAGCAAAACAGCATCTCAGCATGGATGCATATTCTAGTTACTCTTCTACCCCCTGAGAAACTGCCCTCGGGGACAAAGGAACACCTCTCCTAGGAAGA
The DNA here is from genome assembly GCA_013398855.1 of Mohoua ochrocephala. Classification (NCBI taxonomy): domain Eukaryota; kingdom Metazoa; phylum Chordata; class Aves; order Passeriformes; family Acanthizidae; genus Mohoua; species Mohoua ochrocephala. The sequence goes on from VZTA01027046.1 coordinate 130,044, forward strand.
CAGGCTGAGGGAGTTGGGGTTGTTCAGCCTGGAGAAGAGGAGGCTCCAGGCAGACCTCACTGCAGCCTTTCTGTACCTAAAGGGGGCCTATGAGAAAGGTGGGTGAAAAACCCTTCTGCAATAGGACAAGGGGCAATGGTTTTGAGCTAAAAGAGGGTATATTTAGGTGGGATATAAGGAAGGAGTTTTTTACAATGAGGGTGGTAAAACACTGGAACAGGTTGCCTGAAGAGGTGGTGGATGCCCCATCCATGAAAACCTTCAGGGTCTGGTTGGATGGGGCTCTGAGCAACCTGATCTAGTTGAAGATGACCCTGTTCATCGCAGGATGGCTGGACTAGACGACCTTTAAAAGACCCCTTCCGATCCAAACTGTTGTATGATTCTATGAATATCAGGATATGAATCAATAAAAAAGGAAAGGAAGGAAAAGAAGAAAAATAATCTTCCTAGAAATCTTGAAATTACCTTATTTTAATCAGTTCTTCATCAGAATTCTTTAAATTTTCCAGTTTATTGCTGACATGATGATTCAGTTTTTTCCTAACTTGACCATAAAAGCCCCTGCTTGGCCTCTCTGAAATCAGAAAGTTTACTTCATCTACTAGAGCCTGCTTTTTAGCAAAGAATAATATGATTTTAGTTGTATTAATCACCTCTGCTGAGCTTCAGTAGCTCTAGCAAGGTTAGAAAATGTGTAGATGTAATGGGCCTGTAAAAACATTCCCTGTTTCTTTGAGACTTGGTGATTATTTCTCTTTGTCTGTTGAATTAACCAAGTAATGATTAATGTTGGCCTGATAAGTCTTACATAAAAGTGAGGTATTGATTTTATCTTTATCATCATAAGGCTGTCTAATGTGAACGGCTGCAAGAGGTCTGAAAAGATTAAATAATTTTGAGAGAAGGCTAACCTTTCTGATCTAAAAAAAAAAAAAGTCAGGACTATTTTAATTATTTCCTCTTCTTCTAGCAAATATGTGAACTGCAGCTGAGATTTATGTAGTTTACATTTTTTCTGAGTTGCAATGGCCCAAAGGGGGCTGCTTTTCTTCTTGAATGGTTAAAGCAGAGCTTTGATCAATCTTTTTCTCTTTCTGCCATTCCAGAGCGCTTCTGTATGTTGTCCAATTTATACATTTCAAGGTGGAGCAGGGCAAATATGTACCAAGAAACTCCGTGCTTTGAGAATACTCCTGAAACACCATTTGTGCTCCGCTGTTTAGCTGGGCAGCCTAAGAACACCCCAGGATCACAGCCTCTCTTGGATAAAGTCACTTTCTTTGGGTGAATGTTTTGTAAGCACAGTAATACCCACATCCTGCTTCTGCTAATTGCAGGATGGTTAATTCAGTAGAAGAGTGACCCCATATTTCAAATCTTATTCACAGGCAACCATTCAAACTCACAGATTTTTGAATCTTCAAAAGCACGAATGGAGGGTAAGTCTCAAATTCGCTTTAACTTCCAGCAGGACTGAGACTCCTTGTGGCTCAGAACATCTCCCATAACCAATAAAATGCCAAGCTAGAAACATTGCACTGCAGTGAGGCTGACTTATGCTGAAGATAAGACAATGTCTCTGAGTTTATTGAAGCTATTGTTTTGGGTAGTTTTATGGCTTAACCTTCAGTAAGTGTTATGAACACCATATCCTTTAAGATTACAGAGAGAAGAAATTTATCTAAAAGATAAAATGCCTGATAAGTAATGAAAAGAAAATGCTGGGTTTGTATCAAGTTCAAGATTTAAGGCATACAAATGTGAACTGCCTTGATGTGCTTACTGTATTGTCTGCATCAGGACATGTTCCCGGAGGAGAGGGTGCAAAGGCAGAGGAGGTACTCGTGAGGTACCTGACCCAGGCACATAGTGGGGGACTAGCTGCGCAGCTCCCCTTGCTTCTGAGCACACTGGAGCTGCATCCAGTCTTAGTATCCTTTTACACATCTTTAATCGTGGTATTGCAGTTTATTGTACACTAATTAGATAGACCTGTTGGCTGAAGGAGAAGAATCAACCCCGTAATTACTTCATTGTAAAATGTAATGAGCTTTGGAACCTGACTTACTGTAAAAATTGCAGCATAATAAATAGAGCACAGTTTTCCAACTATAAACCAGCAGTGAATTCTGTTAGTGTATTTCTTCATGAAACATGTTTATGTGATAGTCTTCCAATTTTATGGCTGAAGTTTATCACCATAAGGTGCATTTCATGACAGCCAAATAACTACATTCAGTTAGACTTGTCACCATGTGCCTTCAGTATCAAGACACATGCTGATTGTATCAAATAGTGTTGACTGTCTTTGGCTGCAAATAGAAAAGATGATTACACTGTTCTCTTTAGATGTGATGTAATATTATTCACCTCACTAAAAACTGAAGGTCAAGGTTGTCTAAGAACATGAGAAAGATCATCAATTGAAAGCTTCATAATGTGATGATAATGCACTAAGAGAGACAGCAGTAGTTTTACATTAGTATTTCTGTGATTTCTTATGCAAGAGGCAGTGCACAGCCTACAAACTAAGCAAGTGACTACTGGTACATTTATACAGAAAATAGAGCAAGTCCAGGAATTCTGATGCTACCATATTTTGCAGTCATTTATTTAGCTCACAAAGGTCAGTAAAAACAGTTTACGCTCTTGTGTGAAATTCCAGCAAAGGATTAGTACATTATCAATGTATTTATGCCAGAATGTCATTATCATCTCCCCAAGCCTGCGAGAAAGCTTGAGTAAAATAAGGGATAGTGATGGAATCTAGTGAAGTGGTTTTAAGTAAAAAAAGTTTGCTTAGGATCATAGCCAAGCCTTGCAAAACCCCTGGCAACACAATTTGTATTGAATGTGGGTGATAGAAATGCTTGAATCTCCTTCCAGGGGTAAATACAGAATATATTGCACACCATGGTACACATTGTGGAATCTGAATGCAAGTATAAGACCCACAACAGCTTTAAGGGGAGCCCGATTTCTGGCAATCGCACCTCAAGCAAGCAGTGCATCGCTGGATGAGGGGCAAGTGGAAGGCAGCGAGTGTGGAATCACGGTGTGCCCGTTACCGGAGCCTGGTGTGGGGATGGCTCTGGCTGCCATGGCAACCACGAGAGGAGCTCCCGCTCTTTGCCCTCAGCTGGAGACACTTGGTCCCCTGCTGCCTTGTCGCCTGTGGCCCTGAGACAGCCAGACACTCACCCCACCTATCTGAAAAAAGCGGAGATCCAGGAGAGAGAAACTGGTCTGTGGTGGGTTTTCGCCTCCCCCCACTAGCACGTGAGAATAGGAAAATTCAGGAGATAAACCCAGCTTTTAACATTGACATAATAATCATGAAGAATTAGAGTGTAATCTACTTGGAAAAGACAGTTTAGTCTAATTTAGGACTGCATACAGAAGTATTTTTATGGCAGACATTGAATGGCTTTGTGCAGGCAAAGGACAGAAAGAAGGTTGTTTAAATGCCCTATTCAGGCATTTTCATCCTTAAAATGTGTCCTTGTAATCCTTAACCTTAATTTCTGTCATTTAGGACCCTCAGTACAAGGATAACATATAATCTACCTAAATAATCTTAATCTAATAATACTGATCTATATTCTTAACATCAACCATGCTTTAGAGTATTTTAGTTTGAGAAAACACGTAGAGCCTGAAATAATGACAAATGTTGAAATGATCTTATATGGAAAATATTGTATTCAGGGATTAATTTTAATGAGGTTTTAATATATATTTTATTGCTTTAATTTTAATTTTTGCGTTTTGTTAAATGAGAGTTGTCCCCTTAAGAACACATTTAGAAATAGAAACAAATCAGCTTCCTAAATAATTTTGATAAAATGTCACCCATGACAGTGCTGAAATTTTGGTGGATGTTTCAAAAGATCAAATAATGTACTGGCATGATCATCTCAGGTTTTCCTTTCAATAAGCAAAGGGAAGTACAAGGAGGTATCACAGAAGTTTTAAAAGAGGGAGAGGGAAAGAGAGAGCGAGAAAGCAAATGCTACAGAGAGAAAAGTGAAATTGAAGTCATTGACAGAAGCGAAGCAAGAAGTAGAGGGGCTGCCAAGTGAGTGATGAGCTACAGCCACAAAGACATGGGTGGGTGGCTCAGCTAGCAGCTATTGATGCTGCTCAGAGCACCTCTTGCCCCATCCCCATGCCAGGGGATCTCCGCCGGGTGCCTGTTGTTTCTCGCCCCTAAATTCTTAACCAGGAGGTATTCAGACAGAGATCCCTTCTTCAGATCAGCCGACACCAAAATCTGCACCGTGGCATCAGTTTTCCTGGCACGGTGGTTTTAGAAATGTGAGCTCATACAACTGCAGCTGAAGTCAGTGGCTGCTGCAGGTGCTCAGCTGTGTTGTCCCCTATCCTTTTCCTTTTCCATGCACCTGCCCCTGTGAAGTGCTCTGAGAGTTCAGCCTGAGGGGAAGAAAAGAGAGCTGGAAAGCTCCAAACACGGTGTGGCTTCCATATCTCCTGTCCTGCTGCATTCCTGCGCCTGGAATGGTGTTTGTCCTGTGTGTGACGAGGGGACTGTGCTGTACCTGGCTATGTCTGGGCACCGGGACATGGTCAGGGACATACTCTGTCCTTGGCATCCCTTCAGAGAGATGCAAGCTGGATTACTCATGTGGATAGAGTGGCAATATCAGTCCTTTAAATAGTTACATGGGGAAGTTTGAGTTTCTCATGTATGTAAACCATTATATTTAGATATAAAACATCCCTTTTTCTAATAGCAAAAGTCTTCCATGCAGGCTTTGTTTGTCCTCACAAATGGGCCAGAGTTCAATTTCGTGTAAAAATACCTGGTGATCAGAAAGTGTTTGGTTTGTCTTTTTAACTGAAAATAAAAGAAGTCTCCAAGGAAATTTTAAAAAAAACCAAATCCAAACACTATTATTAAGCTTTATTGCTAATAACCCTATGCTCAATAATCAGTATTTGGTCCTCCTGGTTGTCTTTTCCTATCATTCAATTTTCAAAGGGCCCAGGTCAGACTATGCAGTCCTTATTACTGAACGTGCATAACATTGTCTTCTAAATTCCCTGTAACTATTCAAATTGCAGCTCAGAAAGACAAATTGTCTATCACTCCAAAGTCTTAAAACAAAACAAAAGGCACCATATTGCCACTTTAGGGACACATTTGTTGCCTGCTGTTGCTATTATATATGTCATTTCAGTCCTGCAGTTAGCCATAAACTACATCTTTTCTTCTTCCAGAGAGAAATAAGAGATGCCTGAAGGGAAGCAAGAATGGAAAGCATCCTTAAAATGACTGATTTACAATTGGTAAGGAGATACAATATGAAAATTATAGCTTTCTGAGTGTGTCACATGCCGAGTTTGCGCAATGCTCTTGCTTTAAAAGCTGCCCCACAGGCCGGTGTGATGGCTCAGAGGACAGCACGGCACACGTGCAGCTGTGTGACAGGGAGAGACTCCAGGTCGTGGTCCCAGGACAGGCAAGAAGCTCCTCTCAGGGGATGAGCTCACGGGACACCTCTGCTGCAGAGACTGTTGCATACAACCCCCTGCACAAGAACAGAGTATGCAGCAACATACCTTTCTGCAGTACATCCGAGAGTGGAATGAAAGCAATAATGAAGGCCCTAAAAACATCAACTGAGGGAAAGAAAAAGGCCCCTGTGATTCAAACCAGAGGTTGTTTCAGGAAGTAAGCAGCCTCTTAGCATAAAATCCTACCCAAGTTCTAGTGAATAGATGAAAACCAAAGCATATTTTATGTGACTGTGAAAAGCAAACATACAGAATGCTATTTTTAGGCTCCTAGGATTTAGGAGTCTGATGTGAGTTAATCTGCTTCAGCTCCTGTGCAGCTTGGTCTCTAACCTAGGATATTAAATAGGATCTGTTGCTACAGCTGCTACATTGCGGGGTGGTGTTTCTAGAGCATCTACCTTTGCTTTATCTGCAAGGTGTAGAAGGAATATGGGCATTTTGGGGTGTAGGAGATGCTTGGCTGTTCTTTGCCTTTTCAAGGTCCAAGCCAATAATGACCAGAAGTGCTGATTTTGCGTTTTAAGCAAAAGCGTGTCCGTCGTGTAATTTTGTGGAGAATTTGGCCCGGTCCCAGGGTAGATATGGTGCCTGGCTCAAACACCTTCAGCACAGTAGAGATGGATGCCTTGAGTCTGTATCTGAAGCTTACTCAGTTTATTTCATAATCCAGTATTTCATAAAAATCCAGCTACTTCCTATTAGCATAAACAGTTCAGGATTGTGTTGGACCATCACATCTATTATTTACTGAAGTGCTTATCCTCTCTAATTTAAAAAACTCCTCTTCAACACCTTTTGTGTTTTTGCTGTCTGGATTTTACTGTAGCATGGGAATCCATAATTTTCTTTCATCCTTTGTGAAAAAGCACTTTGCTTTGTTTTCTGTTTGTTACCTGATAATTTCATTCCATGCCTGCTCGTTCTGATCTTATCAGAAACAGAAATGATTCTTCTGCAGTGTTGTTCTCCAGTCACTCAGGACTGCAAAACCTTTTCTATAACTTTCATGCTCACCTTTAGGATTAGCTACTTTGAATAAAGCAGTATCAGCTGCAACTTTATTCATTCCAGATTTACAATGGTTTGAAAATAATTTATGTATAGTACAGATCTCACATGTAGACTTCTTCCGCTGGGCATCTGTAATTTATTCCTGGTATTTTTTAGATATTAATATTTAATTTGACATGAATCCATGAGAGGATCTTGCCCCTTATCAAGTAATAAACTCTAAAACTCCAAACATATATAGATTTTCTTTATTTAAAAATCTGTTGTTCTATAGGGAATTCCTGAAATATAGAGCTAGTTGCACCAGCAACTAGCTTGCTTCTTTTCAAGAAGCAAATTTGGTTAATTATAGCTATAAGTGAGCTACTCCACAGAGCTTTACTAATAAGTTGCACAGTGTTTATCACTCTGGTGTTCTTATTTCCCCATCACATGCTGGGATGGTTGTTTAAAAGTCTTGTGAACTTGTTTTGAAAAATTATCCTTGTTGCAGTAACCCAAGAATATAAAACAGGGTGACATTACAGTTCGTGTGTCTCCAGCTTTAATTTGTATTTAATAACCTAGTTTTTGTTAAGTATATTAAATTTAGTTGACTTTTAAAAGGGCACCCACTGAGTTTTATGCACATGCAAATTGTATGTCTGTTTGCTATAGAATTAAACCCTCAATTATAATGACAACAAAGATGTAGTTATAGTTTTAATAATCAATTATCAAATAAGTATCCTGATTAGTACTTGAGATTAAGTTACTGATTAAATATTCCCTTATACGGGAGCTTTGGGAGCTGGCTTTCTTGAGGAGATTGATCCTCAAGCCCAAAGAAAGAGTACCTGGATGCAGATCTATACTCAAAAAAACAGATAAAGGCATTTGCTCTGATATTTGCTCTTGTTGCCACGATAAAAAATTGCAGGTCTGTATCAAGCTTTCTACCTGTACCAATGATCATTTAATCTGCACCTGGTAGTCAACTGTAAATGGAGATTCAGGGTTACTTTTTGAACTGTTCATGAGCGGTTCTATTGTTTGAGACAAATATCTTCAATTTCTCCATGGGCAAAGTGGAAATAACAGACAGGTACTACCTATAGGTACTGTAAAAAATGCTTGAAGGCATGAAATTGGAAGAGATAAACACAAAATACCACTAGGCTGAGACATAACTGTGATTGAACAAATAGCTTGGGGGACAGGAAATCAAAATAGCTAAACTGTTTTTCTGGCCTTATTGCTAATTGGCTGGTGATCTTGGGTAGTGTCAGGTAGGAATTGCATATGAGACCTTCTTAATAGGGTATTAAACTGCATGGCTCAGTGCTCTGTACTCTTCTCATCCTGTATCTAAGCTTAGAGCGTGTTTTAGTGAAGCGCTTAAAAGTGAAGTTTGCTCACCATTTGACATTTTGAGCTAGTTTATTTTCAGTACACTGTCAGAATTAAACCTCCTATGTTTTCTCATTTTTGTGTGCTGTTCAGAGCATCAATGTTTGCCTTGTTGTTTTCCCCCTAGGAAGATTGCCTTGTCTACTAATTTGAATGTTTTAGCCTTTTAATCTACATGGATTTTAATGAAAACTCTTTTGACGGTTAGTTCACAGATTTTCCTTGCATTAAAAAGAGCCCGAGGATTTTTCCATTGAAGTCATTGTCCTAATATGGTGAGAAAATGCCAGCATCTAGAAGTAGTGACTTAAAAGGACTGAATTACTATTTGAATGAAAATAAGACAGGATACTAATTCTGATTTTACAGAACTTTTTTAAACAGCAGTGCAAAAACCCAGCAAATCTAAGCAGTCACATCAAATCTTAGACTATAGACTATATAGAAGTCAAGAATACATGTAGAGATTTCAGATTCCTGGAGAGAGTGGTGATTTTGAGGGCAAAACCTAGCAGCTGGATTTGGGAGAGCAATAGTTTGGAAGTGGGGAGATGGAGTTACTGGCTTTGGAGAGCAACAGCAGAAAGCAGTGAACAACCATTTCTTGTAGGGTCATCTCATTTTAAAAAATTCACGTCTGGCAAAGAGAGCTTGCCTGGCCTGTATTCTGGAGCCTTCAGTTTAACAGGTCCTTCGAAGACCTTGCACATCTTGGCCCATAATTTAAATTGTACTGTCCAAAGAGGTCCCTAAAAGTCTTTCTTTCTCCCCGCCAGTACTTTGTTATCCTTCTCTGAATATAATAGCACATGAAACACTTATACCGAGAAAATAAGAGCTTAAAAAAATATTAGAGGTGGACAGTGTCTGCTTCCCAGAAAGGCACAGGCTTAGTCATTCAAGCATTTGAATCTCGGCAAGAAAAACCTCACAGGTATTCCCAAAGGACTCAGCTGTGGTTCCTCTTCTCCTCCTGATAGCACTTAGCAGGAATCATATTTTCCAAAGCCTTCTGACCTGCCCATGGCCCTCTGTTTTACTGAAAGCTCTTGCCAGTATGCAGGACATATGCAAGCGAACAGGGACACCATTAATTACTGTAACTTCAGGTTTCACAGATGCTGATGTCCCAGAGCTTCTGCCCCACTGCTATCTCAGAGTTGTCCAGACACAGGCAATGTGCCCTACTTTACTGCAAAAGCTTCTGTTTCAAAGTTTAAGTTCTCCTGAACATTTGTAAAAAATGGGTGCTAAGGTGGGAATGTTTTTATGAAGATCCACAATCACCACCAGCCTGGGGGGATAATTGAATCTATGGGCAGAGAAAGATCCATTCTAGAGGATCCCCCACTTCTTTTTTGTGACTGAGAGATAAAACAAATAGTGCCCAGGTTTCTGACATTTTTTATAATTTCCATCTCCTTTTGTCACTGTGATTGCTATGAAGCAAAAAATGCTTTAAAATGCTACAAAGAAGGGTAAAATGAAAGATTTTCTATCTTAAAGAATGGGCAGAAAGAAAACAAAAGAGGAAAAGGCAAAATCCTAATATTTAAGAATTCAAAGTTTCAGTTTTAAATAAACCACCTGCTTTACCTAAGAAGGCAAAATATTCCTGTTGAAGTTTTTGGTGTTGAAGACAAACACATCATTTCAATTTGTGGGAAAGAGGATGCAAACATAAAATTTTAGGTGGAACCATATCAATTCTGAACAATCATGGGTTAGAGGAAAGGAATATATAGTTCTGTAATACACACTTACTGTGCAACAAACAGCGTTTTTTCTTGTGATTGTATTTAAGATTGAGGCTCCATTCTGCTTTTATTGAAGTAACTGAGTGTCATTATATAACAAATATATCCCCAGTGTCTAGAGCCTGGAACACAGAGCGGGTGAAATCAATTATGTATCTGCTTTCTTCTAGAGCAGCCTGTACGCCTTTGTTGTTTCAGCAGCATCAAATATGTATAGCAGATGCCATCTCCTGGCAATATCATTTTTGGAAAGTAGTGCTAATCTTACACAGCTTACGTGAAGGAACTGATTTTTAACTATTTTTGAAATATGCTTAATGTGAAAGAAAGCTGTTATGTCCTTGGATTTTCATAGAAAGCATTCACAGTTCAGAGACATTAGTTAAACTTTCTGATTTTCACTTGACAGTTCCTAATAGTCTTGTAGTAAAGAACTGTATGTTAAAAGTTTAAAAACATATGAGATACATTTAACTACATATTTAGAATATTTTAGAATTCTTAAAATGAAAAAGTTTACAGGTAGGGGTTATTTTTTTTCTTGGACTACCTGATAGAGTAGGAAAGAGAACAAGCTTTGGGGCTCAAGAGGGCGTTTGTAAACTTAACTTCAAATTCTTGTCTGATTATATACAGACGAAACAGGAATCAAAGTGCAATGATTTTCAAGAGACACGTCTTGACTAGCAGAGAAATCCAGTACACTAACATGGAAAAAATAACAGAATTCAAGTGGATAAAATGCAAACCGGTTTGTGTATTTAGAATATTTTATTGCATTTCATGGATAATTATTGAATTTCAGTAACATCCCTAAGTGGCAAACAAGTATGAAAAGGCCACACAACAAGCTCATGGAAATGAGGTTCTGACATGCAGTGATCTGCTTTATTACACCAACAGATTGCCTGGCACTCAGCAGAGCATCTCCATGGGTTCTGTGGCCCTGCTGCTTTCACAAAGCTGAAGCAAAAACAACAGTGGTGAATCTTCCCGCTAACTCTAATCTGTGTTCATTTTGTATTTCCAAGTCCTTTTGGACTTAGTGACGTGAAAGTAAGGAACTAAGAATAAGTATCTCTTTGCTCTATCCCTCTGTTTGTACCGTCCTGTGTTTTTGATTTCTAATACAGCCAGATTCACACAAGCCACCAAACTGGTAAAAGTAAGGAGGTCATAAATAGGCTGCAAAGGGGTCTTAAGAGGTCAGGGCCACAGGGGTTTCAGGAAAAATAGGAACTGGTAGAAAAAAGCTGACATTGTGGACCAGATCAACATTACTACAGTTTTGACAAGGAGAAAACTAAAAGCTACATACGTTTTAGGGCAGTGAGTTTAATCTTGCTGAAGCGTCTCCAGTGTATTTAATGCAACACATTGCATTCTGTTTCTTCTCTTAAAGGATAAGAAAGTAGATGATCAAAAAATGTTGATGCTGAGAGAGTATCCTATGTCATTTGCAGCCAATGAATTCCATGGCCTAGAAAAGGAGCATTTTGCTGTGGTCAGACATGGAAGTTGCAGTCAAATACTGAAGCAGTTGTGGTTAAAGGGCTACTTTTAATTGCACCCGGGGGTAGGGTGCATTTCTGGATGGGAAAACTGTCATCCCTGACAGCTGGGCACTCCTACCCCTACATGTGCTTTGTTACAGGACAGCACAAAGCCCCGGTGATCCGTACTTGAAGCAGGGTTGGCCTCTTCCTTGGAGAATAGCAGTGACAATCGCAACTGGCCCAAATCATGGCATGAAAACCCTTGGGGTCTTTGGAGCTGACCCATCCATTTGGAATATCATATTCATGTAGAGTAGATCTATCTGCGAGGTACTTCTAGACCCAGGCAATTCTGTGCATGCACGTTTACAGCAAGCAGAAAACTGTGCCTCAGCTGCTGCAGCTGGAATTGCTTATATTACGTTTTAGTAATAAAGCCAACAAAGTGCCACTTACCAAAATTATACCTTTTGCAGTGGTTTTAGAAATTCTCAAAAATTTAGAGGGCTTTTTTGGTAGAGTTTTATTTTGCTTGATTTTTATATAATTCTGCTCAGACATTTTTGGCAACGTTTTGCTGATGCAGCTGTATAGGGAACAGAGTCCCAGTCAGGGGCTGGTTTTGCCATTGTCGCCTATCTGGGAGCTGAGAGCCCACCTCCCTGGAACATCCCAGCTTAGCTGAGCACTTCCCACCTCTCACTGAGCTTGTGATCTTGGTAGGGCAGAGACTGTTTCCACAGCCCTAATTGCTCGCTTTGCAAGGCTCCTTGTTACAAATGTTTTTGCGCTTACTGAGGCATGTGAATCAAACTTGCCTGTGTTTGCTTCAGCCCCATAAACAGTGCTTGTTACAACATGGGCTGTTTGCCTGATTATTCAGAAGTCTAATCATTGTAGGCTTCATTCTAGCAGCACTCACACTGAGCTTGTTTTGCAAAGCCCTCTCACGACTTCCATTATCATTTTAGTACTACAAAATTCTTTCACATCATACTGTTTTCAGAAAAAGAGTGGGGGGGGAAAAAAAAAGGCAGAAAAAGCCGACACCACAGAAACAGCTTCTTTGCAGAGTACAGTACAGTACTGTTTTCCAAGTCATGCCAAGAGCTACTACTACTTATTTTGCTCTATGGGAAAAAGGACTGTTTCCCGTTGGTAATTCTTATCTGCCCAGTCCTAAGCCTCATTATAATCTCTTTTTCCCTGCTTAAGTAATTATTCCCTGGCTCTTAATTCCAAAAGCAGAATCAAATAATAAAACCTGGAAAATGCTGCCATTGATGTAGGGAAAATATAAACCAGCCATGTTTTCCTCCTGGAGGTTTTAACTTGAAAAACTGGAGCGTAACTGTTGTCATTGTCTGAAACTTCTGTAGCGGCTGGTAATTTACATTAATTAAGTATGCAAATAGATGACATAAACAACAAATTGGCCTCAGCGTTAACAGTTTTCCTCCCACATTTTGAGACAAGCAAAGTGGTATAATGGTATGGAAGGGATCTAATTCATCCTAATTCTGATCTTCCTCTGGGAGCAGAAGGAATCCAGCTGGGCTGCTGGTGGTGTTAGTAATTTTGACACATGGAAGATTTTGTTTTTAATATGATTTCAGATAAAGACTGCTTGATTTTTTCTTTTTTTTTTAAGCAACATTTACAGCAAAACAAAATGTGATGAGAATCAGGATATTGCTGGTCAATCACATTACCTCAAACATGCAGAATTCCTGTTTTGAGTGTGGAAACAGAACTTTATCATTTTTAGGAGGCATCAAACTAGTGCAAATTATTTCTAGATAGTGTTCAAGAATCCTGGTTGCAGTTTTTACTGCTCTGAAAGGACTGTGTTTTTGGAGCTCTGGAAATTAGTACTTAAGGTTATTGATCCGTTTTCTCTCTGGCCATGGTAGAGAATGTGTGTCAGAAAAAATTTATAACAAAAATACTCATTTATCTTTAGACATACTCTTCTTTTACAGCTAAACAAAATGAATAAAGAATGTATTCATATTCAGATATCTATGTGCATTCACCACAGTTCTCCTACAGATCACTCCTTCCTTTATGTTTCATCCATTTTTCCCTCCTAGAAGGAGGGGTGCCACAACCTGCCTCAGCCCCCAAGTCCTGGCTTACTTCCCCACAGCTGCCCCATATTGTCCCACAGGCCATTTGTTCTGGTCTCACGCGTTGCTCATCTTTCAGTCATGTCATGCATGCTGTTTCCTAATTGCATGGTGGCTAACTAATCTGGGTCTCTCACTCATTTGGGGGGGCGGGGGGGGGCACTTCTGCTCTGCTCACGGGCCTCTGCAACATCCCTGGCAGTATAACTGTGGGTAGAGAACTGAGCTGTGTTTCATCAGAAGCTTAACTTTTTTTGACTAATACATTTTCTTTGCAGATCTATTTCTGCAACTGTAGAATGCTGAACGTTGCTCTTGTCTTCAGACCCACACACATTTGCTGCATATAAATTAATGGTTGTAGAGCAGAACCACACACTGGCGCTCTCATTGCTTCCTCATCTGCAGATCACTGCAAGTTTTATGTATTTGAAGTGATATTTGCTTATTTTGACTGGCAGCATCATTTATGTGGTTTTATATTGTCTCTTCTAAGTGGAAGTGAGACACGAATGCAAATTCTACATTTTGAGGTTAGAATGCTCCTCTGTGCTTTGCCAGCACCTTTGTTCATCAGGGCACTGGCAGAAGCCAACAGAAAGCAAACCCAGATAAAAGCATACTCAGTGGTTACAAAATTATCTCAGGTATTAGCTTGGCTCTATTCACAGCCTTTTAACTTCAAATATAGAACAGAAAAGTCTCATATTTAATATAGAATGAAAAACAAAAATAAACACAGCTGTATTCCATGGTTTTTATTTTACTAAATTATTTACAGTTGCAAATATCCTAAACCTTTTATTATTAAACTTTGTTATTTTGGAGGCTGATAATTTTCCTCACATAGCTTTCTGCTCAACAAAAACACAATAGAATCCTTTGATCCCATATGCTAGAAGCACAAAATGAGGACTTCTCCAATAATAATTCAAGATTGTTCTTCAGAGTTTTCATGTTTCAAGATGCGAAGACAAATGCAAGTAAGTTATTTTAATACTGCTTTGGTTTTGTGTAATTTGGTAAGTTAAGTATGAGCTCTACAGACTCCAGCAATCCTGACACAGACTAGGGCTTTTAAAAGTCAGTCCTAGGGAATTTCTGTGTGACCATTGCACAAAAAAAAAAGTATTCTTAAGTAATCAGCTGTGTTATAATTTCATGTCAAAGCTGCAGACACGGTGAATTTGTTATGATTGCACTGCAGCAAGAACTACCGGAAGCGTCAGGCAGCAGCCTGGATTTCAAGGAATTAAATTTAAGCAGAGTGTCATACTCACATTTTCCTGCTCTAATCTGGGCCTGTTTGAAGTGATGATGTCTGGAGAGAAAGGCCTTGGCTTCTGATGTTGAGGAAAAATCAGTGTCAGTGAAGTGCAGAGTCAAGTGTTAGGGTAGGCATGAGCTTCATCAGAAAGAGCCAAGGAGTGCCTGCCATTTGGGACAGGCAATTCCTAAGGCTTGCAGGCTGATCTATTTGTGGTTGTCTAGTAGTGTACAAGGGCAGCTAAGCTCTGTGAAAGATGGAAGGAACATGGCCATGGACTTACTTTTCCTTTGGTTAGATTAGGCAAATAGCTGTGCATAAACCCGAAAGGCTCTATACATACGGAGATGTCATTTTTGTTTAACCTCAGACTCCCACTGCTTGGATCTTAATTATATTGTGGTCTATTTGGACCATCTCTCTAGGCAGTGTCCATGGGGAGCACTGCTGGTACATACTTTATTTTTTGTACAGAAATACAAGTTTTGATCCAAAGTGATCTGGTCCAAATCCTACCTCTTCCAAATACTGTGTGGTGGTGACCACAAGGGCTTTGAATCATCTGGTTCTCCTAAAGGGAAGCTGACTCTGTGCCCAGTGAACCACAATGACCTCCTAAATAAACAATGCAGTAGAAAACTGGATGTGGAACTATACCATGCATACTGGTCTCGCAGGCTTTACACCATGCCAGGCCACTTTTATAAAAATAATAGACTGTGTTTTAAAAAAAGAATTGGCATGCATGCACATTGACAGCCATCTTCACAGGAAATATTACATCCTTGTATTTAAAAAAAAAAAGAAAAGAAAGTATTTTTTAAAGAGATCCTGTGCTTTAATCCACCTAGGCCCTGTGAAATCTTTGAGATTGCAGTGGAGTATCTGAAGTCTTTGGTGAGGTGTAATGAAATCTTCATGCTGAGGTAACTTTCTTCCTTAATAGCATGGTGGGAGAGAATCCATTATGTTTTAAATCTGTCTTTGTCTCTGTGGAGACATTTATTTTAAAGTAACATTTTAATCATGGCTTCAGCCTGCAGGGAAAAAAGAAGATACCCAGAGCTGAATAATGCATGCCCAACTACCAAAGGGGATGCTCTATTAACTCTGATTTACATATGACTGATTGTTTAAATTTGTAATATCACCATTCAGATGGCATTTTGGAAAGGTGAAGACCTGATTTAGGGCCACCATAATTCAAGGAGTAAATGAACATAGTTTAATAAACATTATTTGAAAGCATACATTGTCAAAATAAGGCTGACCCCCACCATGATCGCTTTTATATTATAAATCAGCTTCCAAGGTCCTTTTCCTACCACTTAGGCTTAGAAATTATTTGCCTGGATGTTCTTTACTGGGCCTATTTTTATGGACCCTTGGAAATTTTAGGGTCAGAAATAATACATATCAGGAGAGAATGTGAATTTAACAAATTTCATCGTAAGCACTCATTTCTCTTACCCATTTTCTTTCCAGAATCAAATAGTTCTGCTCAGTTCAGTTTGGTCACTTGTCTTCAGTTAATGGGTCTATGAAGAGTGTTCCTTGATTTATTTTTCAGTGGCCTGTCCTTGCTTTTTGGGGCTGTGTGCATAGGGGGAGAGGTTTTGCCATTCTGGCAGTGTTTGTGCATCACCGGTGGGGGATGTGCTGTAGCTGGGGAATGCCTGGATAAAGGCTTCCCACTCTCTGGACTGGCTCTGCCTTCAGTGACAGCCCTTCAGCTCCGAGCACCGACCTGCCCACTCCTGCCCTTGAGAGTAATTGTGCCATCCAGTGCCTCTTGTGCTGGGCAGAGGCACCGACAGGGCCACGGACACACATGACCTAATATCTTATTCAGAAAGCTTGCGCAGTAATCTCGATGAGAATACTTTCAGGGGTTTTTTTTACGAGCTAGAAGCAGTGAACACGGTTATAAATGCTAGCATATAACACTCTGAGAGGAATAATTGCAGCATATAGTTACTTATGTTAATACTATCACATTATCTTGTGATAGCTGTGCAATTAAATGAGTCACCACTACGCCAAAATCTCATTTGTCTCCAAGCACTCCACAAATATGCTGCATTCACTGTCTGTGCTTCGGTCTGTTAGCTTTTTAGTCACCGCATTCTCTTTGTGTTTGGAGAACAACAGAGCTGTGGAGCCTTCAAAAAGATGGAGCACACTGTTTGAAATTTAGTAATAGAAGGATATTAATCTAATGAGTGGTTTTCCCAAAATGTATTTAAGAAGATACTTTTCTGAATGATATTTGTACAGCAATGTCTGAACCTTAGAAGAGTATTTTAAGAACAAAACCAATGTTGTGAGACAACAATCTGTGTTCTATTTACCCTCCACGCTGACTACAGCTTGTGTACTCCATATTCCACTGAAGCAAATCCCGATGGCACTGTTTTGCATTTTCAGATATTCCCAATAATATATGCAGAGCTTCTGTGCTGAGCAATACTGGAACATCCCAAATGTGAGCGAATATTCCACATGAAGAGTGGTCAGCTCTTGGTCTCTGGTAAGAAAAGAAAAGGACCATAGCAAACAGATACGAAAAGGCTCATTGATGTTTGGGGAAGCACAGTTTAGATAACAAATATGATTAGTCCCTTTTGTGTTACAGAGTTGCAGATTTTTGCTGAAGAAATTATATCATGAATGTGGAAGAAAACCAGTAGAAAAGCATTCCTTTTCCTAGCACAGAGTCTCTTCTGTTTCTTCTCCTTATTAGAATCTGTAGTCTGATTTTTGTGTACTCAAAGACGCCTCTCTGGCCTGGAAACACAGCTAGGTCTAAAAGTGGCTAGAAATTACTCAGCTTCCACCTAAATCACTGTGGAACTAGAACATTGCCTCAATGCAAGCAAGACCTAAGTACGGGCCCAACAGCTCCTCTCCTGGTTGCTGTAGCAGCTCAGAAAACAACTGAGAAAAAACAAAGGAAAACGGAGTTAAGCAGCACTTGAGAAAATGTTCCCCGTGGCCTCAGGACACCGTTCTGTTATGGTCAGATGCTGTTAAGGTTTAAGAAAACAAAAATCGGGAGTGGTACATTTATACTGCAGAGTTTAATTGTGACCTTTCGTATTTAGGCAATATCTTTTTCCAGCCCAGGAATTAAATATAGTACAGAGAGACACTCCTCAAGTGACATCAAGTATCACTCTTCCCCTGAAGAAATAAATGTGAATGATGAAAGCAGGAATGTGGAAATAAAAGTGTTACTTCCACACTTATAATGCCAGCTAGCACTTGTTACCAAACTTGTGAAAATAACACGATTTACTGTAATAGTTTACACTTGACTAGTGAGGTATAAAATATCTTTATCTTATAGCCATATAAACTATGGTTAAATTAGGCTGAAAAGACATACAGAGCAGTGCCCACAAAAGGATTAGGAGTACAAACGCATTACAAATACAAGAGGCAGAAGCAGAACATCCTGTTCAGGAGTATATGTTGAATGGAATGGAAATGAAAGGAATTAAACTAAAAAGAGGATGAAGCAGCTCACCTCTTGGGTAATTCTTAATCTGAAAGAGAAGTTGATTTAGGCTGAGGCTATACAAACCCCTTCCTTCCCTGCAGCATTTTGACTGATAATAAAACAGGGACTCTAAATGTGAGAATGGTAAGCGATGACGTGATTAGTCTGATCACTCAGATTTTTACCAAAACAACAAAACCTTTGATTTAAGTAGTACATTGTGTTTGTATGCTCTCACCTATCTATTTACATTGAATACCAGAAATTTTCAAGGCTTGTTTTGCTTTATTTTCACATCAAGATTACTCAGAAATCTGAGGTGAGAGTATTCTCTATTCTCGTGTTTGAGGGAGAAAGGGATATCAAACTTTCCTTTCCATGTATGGGAATTAGTGGTTCAAAAATAAAGTAACAAGCCAAACAGCTGAAAACAGCCTGAGCTCAAAAAGCATCTCAACTGAATTACACTTTTCCCATTTCCCTGATGTGATAAACCTTACACTCTTAAAAGATCTGTCTTTTAAATGGAAAATCAAATGGAAAACCTCAGCGCTTTGGGTTTTTTTATACGTCATGAAATATTGAACAAAAAAGAGGTCATAAGCCATTTTGTTGACTTTATAGGTCTCGTGAGACTTCTTCAGGCTCTCTTCTTGTTTGCTGCTGTACATCTGGAGTGAGAGTCAGCCAGAGACAAGATGGCAGGTGTAAGTTGCTCTTGGAGATGTAATACATTTTCCTCCACAGCATGCAAGACAAACACTGCCTTTCCTGTTTCCACTAGAAGGATGAAAAAAACTTTGGGCCATGCTCTTGCCCCCAAAACCCAAATTATTTTTTCCAGAAGTTCCAGGATGACTGGGATTTCCTCTTATAAATTTAAATAAGCAACTTTCTTTTGTAGGATAAAAAAAAATAAAAATCAGCTGTTAGAAGAGGAAAAAAAAGGTTTCACATATTCTCCTAAAATAATTATTTAACGTTGCAATTGCACGTCCGAAGACTAAGCCATGGGAAAATAAACATAAGTAAGACTTAGTGCGCACTAAAATTAAAAACGTCTATGTCTATAGCAACAGCAACCAAATTATTCAGGAAACGTGGCCACAGTGAGCTTGTGAGAGGCAGAGCAAAGTTAAAATCCTTCATGACATGAGAGCGGCTCACACCGCTCTGGCCAGCCCCGGCTCTTCCCGAATCGTGCCACCGGGTGCCGCTGCAGGAGAGAAAAAGGAAATGTTTCCCGGCCCTTGGCCAAGGACGAGAAACATTAATTTTCATGATTCCGCACTCGCGCCTAGCTGAAATAGTCTTTTCCCTCCTAGTACACATGCATCTTTCTTGTATTAAACTTCTGTGTCATGAGTTATTAATTTAACTGCTCTTGAAAGTTATTTGGGAGAGAAAATAATGTCGTAAAATCTGTGTGTGACTCACATTCAGCAGAAGGGCAATGCAAGAGTTAATGGACTGAAATTATTTCATTTTGCTTAGAAAATCCCCAAGACTTCACTGCACAATTCTGTCACGGTTAAATCTCTGTGGTCAGTTCTGATTTCACATTCTTTTAATTTGTTTGTTTTCAAAATAAACCTCTCTAAATTGCAGCTGTCGGCACTACTGAGTCTCCTGAAATTTTTACATTTTTCCACATATTCACCAAATACTTTGCAGCTAAAGTCCTGTGTGAACCCTGAAGGCAAGCCCAGGCTAGGAGGTGAGCCCATCAGCCCCAGCACAGCTGACCTACTCAGTACCATTCAGGCCCGCTGGAGAGAGATTCACCGACTCTGTGCTGTCTTACCTGAGGTCTGATTGATTCTCATTTCATTGACAAGTTGGTCAAATTCCCTGAGAAACAAAGCAGGATTCTGGCAGAAACTAACTATGCGCAGATGTTATTAGAAATTGTAATTAAAAAGAAATTCCTATGTTATGAGGATTTGCCTAGGAACCAAAAGGCAGTATCAAAGCTTGTGTCTCTGCTGTATGTTATTAGACTATTATGTATTATTGAAATATGCAAATCGTGGCTATTAAGGAGAAATTCAAAGAAGCAGCCAGAGGAGTAAAAAAGTTTGCAGGTGGCATGCTGATTGTTAAAAATGCTATACCAGAGACTAACAGCAAACATTTACTGCTTATCAAAAAGACTTTAAAAGGACCACACACACACACAGAAAGCTGGCATGACAAAACAGAAACGTGAAAGTGGTTGTTAGAAGTAACAGTCGGTCTTCAAAAAGTGGAAATTCTGCTGAAATGAGGAAAACAGAAGAGAATATCAACTCTTATACATTTAATATAAACCCTTTATACAGTGGGCCAAAAATATTTTGAGGAATAACTTGTGATAAGCGTAAGAGTGAATAATAAAACTTGCTCTAAACACATCAGAAGCATGAATTGTGCCAGACAGTTTATAGGCATTCTATCATGTTTGGGCTGAAAGTATTAAATAAAAGAAGTATTTAAAAAAAGGAAGCCCAGAGCTGAAATGCTAAATGAATTTTTCACATTAATGTTCTCCGTGGACCAGCTTAGGCAGGTTTCAACAGCAGAACCTTTTTTTGGGTCCAAGTCAAAGAAATTATCTCAATTTGAAGTGTCAGAGAAGAAATTTTAGATTAGATAGAACCAAATAGAAACAAATCAAGTAGATTATATCAGGTTTTCAAAACTCTTCTAAAGGAAGTCTGATACATGTGACAAATTATTAACTGCGATGTAACTCAACATGGAGATTGGCCTCTTTTCCCAAGGAATGGAACGTGGCAGATGCGATGTTCCTTTTGTTCTTAAATTCAGTGGGACCTCAGGAATTACAGACCAATAAGCCTGACCTCCTGTACCAAGCTGATAAAGCTTTTTCAAAAGAAGGGTATAAGGCACAAATGATTAGAGTTTATTGAAAGATTCAGCATGCAAGAGAATGAGAATGATTTGGATGATACATTATGGATGATACTCCATAGATGGATTTCCTAAACCTTTGAGCAAAGATATTTCATTTAAGCATGCTGAAGAAAGCAAGCATGAGGTAAAGTAGGTTTTCTCAGGTGTCCGTATACAATTGAAAGAAAATCTTCAGAAATCAGGACAGGGAATGAAAGGGTAGCTTTCCATTTTTACAGTGGCAGAGGTTTACTCGTAGATGTTCTCCAAGAATTGATGCTCACTCCTGGGCTACTTTGTATTTTGAATGTTTTAGAAAATAAGTCAATAGTGAGGTCATAAGATCAGCAGATGATGCAAACCAAGAGCCACTTGTGGTGGGATACAGAATGTTCTCTCAAGACAGAGCAATTTGGCAATAAACGGTGGAAGAAATTCAATGTTAAATACAGAGTAATACCCATAGGGAGAAAAAAAGCCTCATCATACTTATGCAAGCGCAGCTTTAAATAGGTTATAACAACTACAGAAGGAGGTGCCTGAGTTCTTTGGGAGATGCTGTATGCAAATGTCAGATTAATATTCAGCAACGGCAAACAAACAAAACCCCAAAGTACTGGGAGAAGGAAATAGTGAATAAAACAGAAATCAGGATGCAATTATAAGATTGATACAATTTGCACATCCAGAGTTATAAATCTGACCCATATTTTGAAGACTGTGCATTGTTCTGGTTGTCCTTTTTAAAAAAAAATATTGTAGAACTAGAAAAGACAGTAATGATGGCAATAAGTGTGACAAAAGATAAATTATGGCTACAACAAAAGATGGAACTTAATAGAGAAGGCATACTTTTCTTGGATGAGAAATATCTACTTGGGATATGAAATAACAGAGGTTATAAAATCATTAGTGGCATGGAAAAAATTAGTAGGGAGGGATTCTCCTCTTTCTGTCACAGTGTAAGAACTGGGCTCTCTGAAATGCCTCTTGCAGACAGTAGGTTCTAAATCAAAAGAAGGGAGCACTTTTTTATTTTTAGTTGCCATGGAACAGTAGCTGCTCTCTCAGCAGCAACTCCTGCTCGACAGAGATTTGCAAAAGCCCACAGAGACAAAAGAACATTAGATAAAGAGCTAAACTGTACCTCAGTCAAATATAAACAAATGTGGTGGTAAACTGTTTGTGAGAGATAGACTCTAGCTCGGGGAGCTCTGTTGTGAGAGGGGACTGACTGCAATCCGTAGGCCTGAGGGAATGGTGTGTTGGGTTCATCTGAGAAAGGAGTCTGTTGGCTGTCCTGTTCAGTTGTACCCCTCTCATTCACAGTAGTCAAATCTCAGTCAAAAGTTGCCATTATCCTGAGAAAACATGGAGAATTTTTTCACAAAAATCTTGACCATTACTTCTGAATGGGATACATTCCAGCTAGGTTTTGTGATTTGTAAGTCAGTGGATCTGGCCCAAGGCAGCTTCAATACCCAACAGACAGAACAGCATTCCTTCTACATGTAAGAGGCACAAATAGGCCCTGCCACAGGATTTCTCCCCTCCTGAGCTACAAGCCAGGTGTGTGACTTATCAACTTCCAATGGTATTGTCTCCTTGCATGGGAGTCCCACCAGAGACAGGGAGCATTCAGGTCTTATCAGTCCCGTTGTCTTTGCTACAGAGCTAACTTGAGTTAAAGTGATATGTCTGTGCACTTTTTGTGCAGGTGCTTTTGTTCAAGACAGCATGAAGGGAGTTAATGAAGATTACAGCTTAACTCTTCAGTGAAAACAGCTCCTACAACCTAAGCATCCGTGTTTTCCCAACATGTGTTTCTGCATAGCATTTCCTCTTTTTCAGAGTAAACATCTACTGTGGAAAAAGGAAATGCCAGGCACTGTGAGATACAGCTTGCAATGACTAATTAAGATAAACGTGTGTGCAATCAGTGCAGGTGACCATGAAGTTCCCGGCAATCCAGAAACAATTTTAGACGCAGTGGTTCAGAACTATGTCCAAGCTAAGTCCTGGGGGTTTACTTATATTTTTACAGATTTTTAGCAATTTGTAAGGATTAGTAAATTATCGCTGAGACTTCTAGCTAATTAAGTGCTTAGTTATGATAGCAGAGTAAGAGTAAGATGGCAAAGGAAGTGGCTCACCTCTGACACAGAGAGGTCATCTGGTTTTGTTAATGACATAGTAAAGCCATAAACCTTATTACATATGAATCTGTTAAACTTTAGTGTGTGTAGAATGGGAAATAGAAGGGCAATATCATCAAAATCTCTGAAAAGACTTTTATAAGGTCATGATACGCTGACACCAAGCATTTTAATTTAAGGTTAAACTCTTCCAATAAGACATTTGATAGCGGTAATGAGACTTTCAAGGCAAAAAATATTTAACTGTAATATTTAACT
Source organism: Mohoua ochrocephala (assembly GCA_013398855.1). Lineage (NCBI taxonomy): Eukaryota > Metazoa > Chordata > Aves > Passeriformes > Acanthizidae > Mohoua > Mohoua ochrocephala. The sequence goes on from VZTA01027046.1 coordinate 153,448, forward strand.
TTTAAAAGTATAAACCCCAAATGTATTGTGGCATATATTGCCACTATAAATTAAAATTAATGTATACATTGCATAGTTACAAGAGAAAAAGGGGCATTTTTTGATGAATGGAATGGTAGTAGTTCTGTCTCCTTTTACTTGTTCCTGCAAAGTGAAAGGTACTGTGAATATGAAAGAGAAACAAACCATTAAGAGGTTTAACTTCTCAACTTCTCCTTTACTTCTGTCATGCAAGCATAATATATCCTATACTAGTTTCTTGGGAACTTCAGAAGGATGAACATGAAAAAGAAAAAGAAAGACTGTCTTTCTAAGCAGCCTTTGTCTAGAAACCAACATTCACATTAAAGGCTGAACTATGTTATTTCAAGCTTTAGCATATATACCTCACCAAATAAGGGACCAGCCAACTTATGTAAAAGAATAACCTGCCTCTGAGCAGAACTTATTAGCTTGGGCACAGTTCCACAACAGCATGTCCAAACAGCTTTTGGATTGAATGTATCTTCCATTTTGCACCTTAGAAAATGAGCTAAGCTATTCCACAACTGTCTCCGCCTGACTACAGAGACGTACCTTCATAATATAGCTTGGACCAAGGCCCTTCCCCAGCTTGCTGACACAAGTTGGCTGTCGAGTGCTCTTACTTCCCAGCTGAGGTGAGGCAGTTGCAGCACGATGAGTTCAATACCTATATTTACAGGAAAGTTGTTAGATGGGCATTAGATGGGCACTCAAGAACACACAGCTTAGTTTCGGAATTTTGGAGGTTCCTTAAAAAGTGTTGTGTGAAAGTAAACAGCTCTCTCTCTTTGCTTACTGCCTTAAAATAAGGATTGTCTGGAAAACAATTGCAGTTAAAAGAGGCAGAAGTTCCTGTCGTTAGCCCTACAGATCAGTCAATCTCCAGTGAAACATCAACTATGCTTGAATAAAATTTAGGAACTCTTCTCTGAGAAACACATCTTTATCTGAGGAGCGCCTGTAGCTTGGAAGAGAAGGACTATCCAGCAGGAACTCTGCTCTGGTGAGTGGCTGTGCTGCACTCAGTACTGTGTTACTGGAAGGCTTTACAGGGAATGTGCACCTTTCCAAATCCCCAGCCCTTCAGTGCATACACTTCAGTCTGTTCTGCTCCTCCCTTGTCTCTCTTCTCAAAACCCAAAGCATCTTGGATTTGACATCTGGCGTGTATGTAACCATTTCAGCATTATGGGAACATTGTATAACTATGTGATTGCACACTACAGAGGAACTTGATGAAAGCCCAAAGCAAAGAAGGCCACATAAACAAGAGAAATACTAGAGAGAAAAGTAAAGATAGGGTTCAGCAGCCAGAAAAAAAGAAAAAGTACACCCCTCAAAAACATAGGAAAAGAGAAGGGGCAAGGAGGAGAAAGAAACAATAAATAGTTTAAATATGACATTGATTACAAAGTTGCTTCATTGTTCATGTTTGGCAGTGGAAGAGGAAGGGGAAAATAGCTTTTTGGAATGCTGCATGAACATTAATATTGATGGCCTCATAAAAGTAAATTTGGGTTTCTCAAGGGAGAAGAGTGCAGACACTCCTTTGCCATTTAAAGCTGAAGTTCATGTGGAGGAGAGTCACAAAAGTCTTCAGTCTGTGTACCATGAGTATTCAATAGACCAAATATTTTTGGCAATGTGCCTGCTTAGAGGAGTGTGCTAGTGCTGTCTGCTGGGTTATGTAAGGGAGGATATTGCAGCAGAGACGGTGAAGCAGGAAGCCTGAAACGTTCAAGAAGACCAACTGGGATTTCCCCTGCTGCTATTGTCACAGCAGAGCCACTATCTTTAATTTAACTAATAAAAATGAATTTACTTGTCTTATTCTAAACTTAGTCTGCTACCAAAAAAAAAAAAAAAAAGGATTCAGGCAATGCTGCTGGGATTTTAAACATGTTAGATTTTAAACACACTAATTTCCTGCCTAGAGGGGAGAAAGCTGGAAGACCAAGCAGCACAGCCATGTCTGCCTCACGCAGTGCTGTGATGCTTGGTGACGGGGGGAAATACTTGGCTGTGGTGCAGAGGTGATAGACAGCCAAGCGAAGCTGGCTACTCTGCTAACGTAAACCAGAAATTAGCCAAAACTCTTGAGGGAATGCATCATTAAAAAAAATTGAGAGGGCAACGTGATGTAAATAGTTATTAAAGCAGAGGGATGGGAACCAGAATGCCTTGATTTCCAGTTTTCTCCAAGTTACACACTGAGAACACAGTCATGCCAGGTACTAAATATCTTCTCACTTAGGCTCTTGTCCATTCAGGATATTGTTGTGTAGCCTTTCCATATTCACCTGCTTTAGCCAAACACTTGGACTGTAAATACAGTTCAAAATGCTCCAGTCTTGCAAGCTAGAGGTTTTGCTGTGTCATTTTTTTCTAGGTTAAAAGCATCATGTAGTCAGACAAAAAGTTTTAAAAGTACTTATTTGAGAATCTGGTTCCAATAAGATGCATTGTCATATTGCCTTTTTTGAGTGGTAATAAATGCTGCAGCAACATAAATCCTGCGACACATCTCTGCAGGGTGTATCTGTACATGATAAATATACAAAACAATATTAGCTCTACCATGGCTGAGTTGCTGATGAAAAGACAGAGTAACAAAGACAGCGAGGTGTAAAAAAGTCATGCATTAGTCACATATGAAGCTAGAACTAGCAGTTCCTGGTGTACTTTTCCTTTGGCCTAAGGGTAAATTTGAGTGTAAAAGAGAAATAAAAAGTTTAAACATGTCCATGGTTACTTGAATTTCAGAGTTGAATACGTGACCTAGGAAAGACGTCGCTTCAGAGATGCAGAGGAATGTGGGAGAATGTGATGAGTACTGATACATTCTGAAAAATTAGGAAGTGACTAGCGAGTACTGCTATGCACTTACAAATAATTGCTTTCCAGAGATTTATAACTTGCTCAGTGATTTTCATGGCACATCCCATCACAATCCCTGGCTCCAGTCCTGATATCCCCACTAAGTTCCTTGTCTAGTCATTCCTTCTTCCCTCTCTCCTCCCTGGCCTCTAAATCCTACAGTCTGCCCATCATAAATTCTTGACCCAGTTTTTCTCTCTTTCCACAAGCTTACAGTTTCCTTTTCTACCAGGTTTTCTCATCAGTTACCTTATGCGGTCGCTTCACACCCATTTGTACCTTGCATTTCTGTCAGGCAGCTTTGTCCTCTCTCTGTAACAAAAAGGAAAAAAAAGGAGAAGATAAAACCCCAGGAAAAACAATCTCTTGGTCCTGATACGTAAAATCCCAAAGCATCAACCGTAGTTAGGAAAAGCTGAGAGTATTGTTGCACCCTTTGGAATTTCAGGTGCAAAGTGCAAACGAGTCCCTTCTGAGCACCGATGAAGAGATTTTCCAAAGACTTGGACTCCGGTCAAGCTTGGTGTGCTTTTCACTGAACATGAGGATGGACATATTCATTGCACAGAAATTGCCCCCTTATAAATTTCAGATCACTTTTCCAAGATGTGAAGAGCTGCAGCTGTTCAGAGCTGTGAACAGACACAAACCCTCGGTCATGGTAAAAGAGCAAACCGTTAAAGCCCTGCGAAGTTATACCAAGACAATATAGGGTATTATCCCTGAAAGTGCCAGACAAACTTACTCATAGCTGATGCTATCAGCACCACCTCTTACTGCAATTCACACATAGTAAACTCATACTTTTTCTGTCGTAGTTAGATTTTATGTTTCTGAAACACATCGCGGGGTGATATTTTTCTTGGATGCTTAAGGCCAAAAAAGTCCTGCTGTTGATCCTTGTGATTTACATATCAGTTTACCATTTTAAAATAAGTGCTGTGTAAACAACAGAGGGATTAATATAATACTGTGGGAATTTCTAACCCATTCACGTGCCAAGGTTTCATCAGATTGCGAAAGGCAGGAGCTTTAGCTACATCTTTAAAATAATTGACACCTCTTTCTCTGTAGGCTTGAGTCTGCGAAGTATCAATTGCCTTGTATGAATCCCCCAAATCTCTCCAAACATTTTGAATCAGGTACTCAGCTCCCGGGGCACTGAACCTCAATGTACCAATTTTACCTGGATGCTGTGTTTGGTCTCTTAAAACTCCTGTATTTTGTCATTATAATTTACGCTCTTGTACATTCCGTTTGCAAACACTGTTTCTGTTGATCACTTCAAACTTTGGCATGACTCCGAATAAAGCATGCAGCATTTTGTACTGCATACCAGATGTGGATTAACTAAATGGTGCTTGTGTTCCTAGAAATCAAAATCCAAAAATGTACTTGTGCTTAATCATTAAATACCTATTTAATCAACCATCAAAGCATTTAACTATGGGATATATTTAATCAACCATTTTCCAGACCAGAGAAACACAGTTTTTATATGGTAAATTAGTCTGTGTGAGATAATCTGCATTTTTCAGATTTCCCGAGGTGCTTATTTTAAATGGCATAAGGTTTTCCTTTTTTTTCTTTCGTCTGGAATATCACAAAGTGCTAGACAAACTATAGCATTGAGCAGTAGAACATTTCTGTGATGAAATGTGGCAAGTAGTGACAAACAGGAAATCTGTGTGCCGTTTAAAGACAGATTTAAAAAACAACAAAAACCCCCCGCACTCCAGCTCAGGATCAGGTTGAAACTATTGGGATGGTTATCTCCCTGGATGTGAATCTTTGACTCACCTTGTACCAATCTAATATTTTAATTGAAGAATTAATTTTGATTACAAAAAGGACAAGTTTGCACTGGGGAGTCCAGGTTCCCTACAAGCTCTGCTTGTGCCCCTTGTTCCTAACTTTATTTATGGCAGAGGCTGCTAGCTCAGCTCAGTTCTGGGTAGTTTTGCCATGTGCTCAATCACCCTGCAGAAAACAGAATTATTATTCCCTCTGATTAATAATTATTATTGGTTTAATGGCGCTTTTGAAATACAAATTGGAATACATCCATTTCCATGCAGGCTCTCAAAATCAAATGGATCTAACTGTGATGAAGACAGAGTCTGTCCCTTTATGGGCCTGTCATCCACCTGTCATCCACTTTGAGGAAGGTTTTCAGGGAGGAAAGGGTGGTGCCATGGACAAGACACTGGAATGGTTCCTACCACAGCAGTGCAGCAGATCTGTTACATTGCTGGTGGCACCAGGCAGTTTTGCTGCAGACAGCCTCGGGTGTATCCCTGCTTCAGAGCTAAGAGCCTGTGTAGGCGAGCTCCCAGGAGACAATGCTGATGCCAGTCTCTTTGATTCCTGACCAAGACTCCTGAGCTTCCCATTCCTTCTGGATCCCATTGCCAAAGTCTGCAAATACTACAAAACCCTCTGCTCCTTTTGTCCAAAAGTTTTTACACCCAACTCTATTTTCCACTGGAAAGCCTCTTATTCCTTCTTGCTTCCCAACTCTCACCCCGTAGCCCTGCAACAACCACAGGGCCCCCAGTGAGCAGCCCCCTGCTCTGTTTAGCCTTTGACCTGTCCCTTCCTAACTCCCCTGCCGGAACTCCTGCCCTAGCCTGCCTCTCCTCCTTCTCTGCCCCTCCAGCTGCTGCTAGTCCCCCGCCTGCTATACTCCCTTGCCGTCTTCTTGACTGCCATGGCTGCCTATGGATGGTATCTATCTATGCCATGCCCACCTATTCCCTCCTTCCTGCCCACCAAGCAAGACTTAGCCCTTCTTCTTTTAGCATTTCACAAGAGCAGGTTCCAGATGTGCTCCCTGGGAGTCCTCTCTGAGAGCAGTGTTAGAGGATGTATTCTGGAAACAAAAAGGACATATGAGTAATCCCACTGCAACACTAAAGAAGGAAGGAGGAATTGGGAAAAAGAACAGTGCAGAAAAAAACCCCCAAACCAAAATACAGAACATGGGTCTAGTCAGCATGGGAAGGGGAGAGATGGAGCTTCAGGACCTGAGAGAATATAGCGGTGGTATCAAAGAGTGAGAGTTCAGGTGATTTTGATGAGGGCAGACTTGAAGGTGAGGAATGGAGGGAAGGAAACAAATGCGCTAATGTACATCAGGAAGGTTGTTTCAGTCTTGTAATTGTGGGAAACTGTGAGGGAAGGATAGTAGGAGAAATGTCTTATTTGCTTTCACCAAAAAGAAACTGAACAGCATTATCCTGTGCTGGAAGGGGAATGTTCAGCCATGGACAAAAGTTGCAGTCTGTGGCAACCTAAGGCATCGTTCGGCAGATCTTGTGTTGGACACCATCACAGGATGTGGATGTGATGCCGCTGCCTTTCAAACAAAAACCCATTTGCTTTTCAAAACCGTGGTCAGGAGCCACTGACAAGCCCGGGCAAAGAGGTTCGAGAGGCACTTTGCGGAGTGTCACAGCCGCTCGTGCTTGGCAGCAGCACCCCCGCCTTGTGGCACAGCTGCACGAAAGCTTCGGCCCCGTCCCTGCGGCCTCGCTGGGGACAGATGATTATCGCCGCTAATCCGCACCAACATCTGACTCCCGGCTCTTTGTCCCGCACCGTGCGACCGCATGACTGCACTCGCTGCCTCCATTGTCTGTACCCCGGTTGTTTCTGTAACCCTCCGTGTCTGCGGAGGGCTTTCGGATGCTCTGTACGCTGTAACTTGCCTTTTTTTCGCTCATGGCTTCCATTGTCGTGACACTAGAGGGTGACAAAGATTCAAACGAGAGCCACAATGAAACCATTAAAACTGGAAACTTGAAATTCAGAGGAATTTTTTAAAACTGACGAGTCTTCCGGTGGAACAGGCATGCAGATTCAGAGCTGTTAATGGCATTTTAATAGAAGCTGGTGCCACTTAATGGAAGCTTGTTGGATTTGGACCAACCCTGAAACAGATTATTTAAAATTAAGAAGGTGATAACAAGATTTTTCTGGGACTTTTCCAGACCAGAGTTGAAAAAAAAATTGAGTGTTTTGTTGGGGTTTTTTTGAGTGGTCCAAAACATGGTCCAAAATAAAGCAAATTTGAAGTAGTGATGGGAAATCTGTGTTTGTGGAAAGTGTGAATAAAGAGAAGAGAAAAAACACATAATAAAATTTAGGCCCAAAAAAAGTACTGTTGCTAATATGAACAGCAGTTTTGGGTTATAGAATTATAGAGAAAAAGAACACTTTTCTGTATGTAATACTGTTTACAAATGTGCATGCATTGGCTAGGAAGTGAAAAAGGTCCAGTTGCTGCCTTTACAACACTGAGGAAACCAACCTTGTTTTCTGAAGCAGTCTCATGATTTGCTACTGCATTTTTACGGGCATACGATTTACGTTTCACATGAAAACAGGGTTTGTATATCTATTAGCCACTTGATAACACATGCGTAGCAAGAGATTCAGGATCAAATCAACCATGTTTTCACTTTCAGACACTGTAGCAATCGTGTTAAGCCTTGTCTCACTTAAAACATGGTCTATTATGTATGTAAAATATTTAAATTATTTAAAAATAGTAAGAAACGCTCTGCTGAGTTAATTACCTTAGCTTTATTTGCCAACTCCAAGTAATTTTTTGAGTGAAATTTTCATGATGTTACCAGCTCCCAGGGTCTTATCATGAAATTTGGTAGAAACTGCAATGTACTGGCACTAAGAAGTGTGTAAATCTCAGCTTTCATGTCTACAAAATATTTCCAGGCTGCAAGACAGTGGAAAAGGAGTGGAAAAGAAATAAATCTAAATTTCCAGCCTCTGAACTGCAATGAAAAGAGCTTCCCTTTGTTATTTTAAAATGTTATTTTAAATTTTATTGTTATTTTAAAAATGTTTAGGCAGTCTTGTGATGTTTGGGCTCTTATTCATCACTCTCAGGGCTTGCTGTTGGCAATACAGAGTGCAAATGGCACCAGTCTGTGCTAGCGGGATCGCTGACTGCAGTGAGGAATTCACCCCACCCTTTGAAATGAGCAAAAGACATGTAAACCCCTTTCATGGAAACTTTGGGAAGTAATAAGAGATTTGGTTAAAGATTCTGGCTGCTTTAAGCACTTGGCCAAAAGCAGTGATGTTTAGTGGCCAGAGTAAGACACAGACTATAATATCTGCTGTTGCCAGAACTAAGCCAGCCCTTCACCTAACAGACCAAAAGTGCCTTTGCCCTCCCCTATCCCTCTGCACAAGTGGCCTCCTGGATGATGTAGCATTTTTAGGCAGATAGGTTGGGATGCCATTTTTGTGGCATCTGTGCACAAGACGAAGTAAAGGTTAAAGAAAAGATGCGTTTTTCCCAAGGGAGGAGGAAAACCCCACTCGGACTCTAATGCACATGTCCTTCACTCTGGATAACCCCCTGGGAGAGGGAGGGTCACCTCCTTTGGGGCTCTTTTGGTGCTTGTTGAGTGAAACAAAGAGGGCAGGACATTGGTGTAGGACATGGGACTGGGAGAGAGACCCTTTGCACGCTTTAATAGTCCACCTTTTGCTCCAGTTTTCTCTCTAAAGTTGTATTCCTACTCTAAAAACTTCTGTAACGTGTTTTGAGATCTCTGTGGTCCAACAGAAACACTGGTAAAAGCTGGAGATCAAGAAGCTCCTGTCATAGATGTGTAGGCTGAGCAACAGGGCCTGAAGTCATCCAGTCCAACTGCGGGTGCTCGGCCTCCATGGGTGTGTTGGGGCTGTAGCTGCCCTTGGTCCCCGGATAAGCAGTGGCCGGAGAGGTACTGGAGTCTTTGGGCTTGAATTGGCCCTTCTGCCCAAGTCTGTCATTTGCCTCAGTGCCATGTTTTCCACTGAAAGAGACACCAGAAAGCATTCCAAAGAAAATATGTTTTATAACAGTTGCTTTATGCAATCTTTTCAGCTCTCCAGCAGCCCGGACTGATCCTCAGTGGTAAAAAATGAGGGGGAAACCACCCAGCAGTTAGCTGGTCTAAGAGGAAGAGAGGGAGTTGCTTTCACACAATGCAAGGATTCAGCCTTGGCAAGAGCAGGCAATGGCAATCAGATCACCACATCGATGGTTCACACAGCCACTGGTGGTTTTGGTGCAGAAAAGTAGAATAACACTGATGTGCTCAAGATGCTGTCCAGAGAGAACAATCTACATTGGTGTCTCAAAAACTGCGTCCAAGGGAATATAAATGGAAGTCAATGAAAAGGGAGGTAACCCAAAGCACAGGACAGGGGGAGAGCATCTGATCTTGCTGTGGGATCTGGGGCTCTACTTGTATATGGAAGACACTCAAAAGAACTGTAGGAGAGAGATACCAAAAACCCCCATGGTTAAAATAATGCTGTTGAGTATAAAAGAAAGGCATTTGTGCTTGTTTTGCTTGCAATTTTTTTGTTACCCTAGTTGTATACTTTATTAAGGCTATGGGTAGGTGTGTGGCCAGCCATGCGGTGTCTGAGGTATCTGTTGTGAGTTTGGCAGCCCCACAGGCTGCCTGTGATGCCTGGGAGGCTGCAATGCCCAATGCTGATGGAAGGAGAGCAGAGCCATGTCCTCCCTCACAGAGGAACCCCCACAGGAGATGGCTGTGCTCCAGACCACCACTCTCATGTGGAAGCTGCTGTCCCCTGCTGCAGTCGATGTTCCAAAGCCGTAGATCACCAGATTTTTCGATATGTGCTGTGGAAATCTGTTTGTACTCGCAAAAATGGTCCCTGGAAAAGGGCCTCCAGTGAAAGGCATGAACACAACGTCTTGCCAGTTCGTTTTATTCAACAAGCTGATTTGCCATTTAAAGGAAAATGCCTACTTCCTCTCAGATACTTCTTGTCTGTGGCTATTCCATTTTTTAATAGAAAGATGGAGGGCTTTTTTTCCCCCTTTTTCTCCAGACATTTGCATTTTGCTTTCTCTCCCCTAATTCTTCGGTGCTTTCCTGCCAAAAAGTAACTGCTGGCATATTTTTTTCTGTGACCACTGTTTGTGAGAGATTAAAATTAATTATCTGTATCTTGGAAGAAGAAATCTAGACTACTCTCCACCTTCCTCTAAGTGACATTACACTTTGGCATGGGTTGCAAATTGTTTATAGCATTATTAATGTCAGTACTTAAAAAGTTAATCATGTGCTTTGCACAGAAACTATGCAGACACAGCGTATTCCTCCAGAAACATATAAAATATGGTTCTGAAGATCTTAAAAATATATAATACAGGAAATCAATAAGGACCTTGTAAACTCTGGCCAATCTGCATTTTAGAATCTAAAATTATACACTTACTGGTTTTGATTTCTCCAGTTATTTTAAGGTTCCATCCATTTTTTAAATTATCTGAATAAGTGTTGTGCTAACCTGCACATTATCTCACCGCGATAAATTTCTGAAATTCATCATTGTCATCCAGTCCTGTTCCACTAGCGTGAAAACTTTGATCTTGAGCTTGTAAGTCAGTGACAAAGTCACTAAGAAGAAGTCGTTTCATAAATACCTCGTGAATCGATGGTTGGAGTCATGATTCTTTGCTGACATTTACCACTTGTCCCCACTGTAGCCTTTATGAGCTGGGTCTTCTGTGGTCCAGTCTTTATGTTAGTTCAGAAGCACAGAGCTTATAATGCAATGAGGACTTTACTGGTTTTCAGCGAGATCCATAGAGGAACAGAGCAGCTAAATGCTCTCTTCTACCTCCTCGCTTTGGAACACCGGGCGGACAGATCAGGTTGGAGCATTACTGGGCTCTAGACACGCTTTGGCTGCGTGAGAGACCTGCTGGGAATTGCTGCAGTCAAAACACATTGGAAATCTGTAACAGTCCTGGCTTTGGGGAGAGAGCCTTCAACAGAGTTAGAGGAAAGAGAAAGGAACAAAGTTGCTGCACGTCTATTTTCTCCCTTCCCCTCCGCATAAGCATCGAGTGTGAGCTGCTAAGCGTGGAGGGTTCTCTTCCACAAAGTTGTCTGTTGATGCTTTTCCTGATTCTTAAGTTCACGATACTATTAGATCTAGGGGTAGTGTCCCCAGCTTATTACAGATCCTTCTCTCAAGTAAAGCCGAAGGAGCAAGCAAATTCAAGTAGGCTTAGAGAAGGCAGTTGTGGAGATCTCATGGATTGACAGAAACATTTGGGGAAGTTTCAGAAAATGGATGACAAGTTAATGTACAAAAGTCCATGAGCCAAATCCTCATCTGGTTAATATAACTTTTTTTCCTATGAAACTGAAACCTCTAGATTCATTAACACCAGATGAAGATCTGGTCCTTGTCTGAATTTTTCCAGGCAGACAGCTATTACTTTTGCCCTCAAATACTAGCCCTATTCCTTCAATAAAACCAAGCAGCCAAAAATTCAAACATTAGGGAGAGGGATATGGGAGAGGGAATTTCAAATTCAAGCCAATAATGAAAAGTTTCTTCAATCCAGTCTGGAGAAATAATTTGTGCTTCTCCGTAATGGTCACATTGAGACAGTAAATTAATTCAATCATATGTGTAATTGATAGCAGTCGATTTGATTGACTGCTGTGAATACATAGGTTTTGTTCAATGTCTCCTATTTTCAAAAGAATATAAAGTCTTCCTTACAAATACACAAAATAGTTGATAATATCAAGAAAATACAATTTCTTGTTTGCCCTTCGTCTGAAAGCAATGAAAAAATCCTGCTGGTTTTCCAAAAATAATTCAACTGAATTCTGAGAAATATGGTTAGGGTCTGAAAGGTCTCTTTTTCATGAAAAAAAAAGCAACATGGGGAAAAATCAATTTTATTTTTCCCCATTTTTTACTAGGGTGAGACTCTCTGAGCAAAACTAAAATGTTACTGTGGTAACTGTACAAGCTGCAAGACACCATTCTCCAGAAAATGACCTTCTCATCATTCAGTGGACATTTCTAAGGCCTACAAGCCAACGTCTTGCTTTTTGTAACGCGTACCTTGTGGCTTTTAAAATGGATCTTTTGTGATTGTTCTTAAGGCAGATCTAAACCCACGTATTTCCTCTAGTTCATACAAGCTTGACACTGCTACACAGACTCTTTCCTTCATCGGGGTGTCTGTGTGAGAAATATTGTCAATGCTGAATTTTATCAGTAAGCGACACCCACTGTACTTCCTGTGTTATGTGCTGACACATATTCTTCAGTATTTGCATTTGATTAATATACGTATTTACAAGTAGATAACAAACTTCTTTAAAGTAATGTGTTCCTTCAGAAAGTCCAAGTACTCTTAGGGATCTGTACTGAATAGGTGAGGCCCAATAACTCAGAGTCAGAATAGAAATTTTAGGCCCTGGATCATCCAAATGTACGGAAATGTGTGAGAAACTAAGTATCTCCTGAGTCTTCATTGTCACGTGTAGAGCCAAGTAAGGTCACAGTTTTTTCTCTCAACTTCAGTGGTACCAAGCAAAAGGGGTGACAGACAGAGTCCTTGTATTTTATAGTCTTGGAATTACCCAAGGAATTAACTTCTCAGTAAAAATTTAACTGTTGAACGTCATCAGACACATTGAGTCATGTTCTTATCTCGAGCCCACACTATATAAAACTTTGTCCGATACCGGGTTTTCATAATTATTTTAAAATAATCAAATGAAAGGACTTTTTCTGGCATTCCGAGTCTGTTAGCAGAAGGTCTTAGAGCAAAACAGCTGCTTGGAGGGGTTTCCTGAAAGTCTTTGTTCAAAGAGAATTACAGCCAAACAAAACATTACTAAGACGGAATTAGTACTAGCTACAAAAGAGGATGTTAGAGAAACCACACATACATATCAGACACTTGAGAGCTGATCATGGGCAAGATAAAAGACATGCAAAAGCAGCCAGCTTGTGTGAAATACTCTTACCCTCCCTCCCTGCCTGCCTGCTTTCCCAGGGTAATATCGCCCAGGCTGCCCGTGTTATGGAGCAATGTGTGTCGCAGTGGTGAATAATGGTGACCCCTCTGGGCAGAACCACTCTTTTGGTCACCTCTCATCCAAGCATCCATTTCCTCCTTCAAATAGCAGCAGAAGTAGAAACTCTGGATGGACTCTCTCACATTTAGTTCTTTGCCTTTCTTTGATGTACATAGAAAAGAATTAATCTACAAGAGTTATTTTATTTCTGGAGATTTTTTTAAATTTGTTTGGGTTTTTTTTTCCTCTGATTTCTGCGCCAAAAAGCCTAAGTGTAGTTTTAGTGTTGTCCTCTTGAAATAAGTGCAGTTCTTAGGCCAAACCAGACGAAATTCCATCTGATACCCCAACCTATTCCTTTCTTCATCAAAGAAATCAATGTAGGATCAGTCCATATTCAAATAAAACCTCAATAAATTGCCATGAAGCTGCATGAATAATTTAAATATTATTTAATAAATATTATTTCATAACTAATAAGATCAAAAAGACTTTTGAATGCGTTTAGTTGGTAATTTGTTGTTAGCAAAGGGTGAGATATCAATAGCATCTGGTAAGACATCAGTAGCTTCTCAAGGCCAGTTCAGGAGTAGAGTCAGATAACTAAGCATGAAAGACAGGGGGTCTTCATAGCCTTAAAGTATCAACAGCTCAGAAGCAAAATTTGAAAACAAACAAGCAAAAAACCAAGACCTAAGCCTTCCAAACTGATGAGGTATTGTGTGACTTCTGCAAGTGAACTATGGCATCACTTTTGTTTTCTGCTGCTGTAGTTGTTGCCATTGCTGTGCTCAACGAAGATGGTTTTACTAAGAACCAACCCTATTTCTAAATCAGTAAATACCAGTTAAGGTACGTTGATAGAAGTGATAAATGGGATGTAGTAATTCCCAAACAGAGCTCCTTTGGCCTCGTTTCATGCAGTGAACTCCTGCTATTGTCAGGGAATATGAATTAAAAAAAAAAAAAGAGACTGAAAGTAAAAGTACATGTCAGGCTCTTTTGGAGGGTTACATATAAAATTTGGAATTGCTAGCATGTTCCTTACAAATAATATCTGCATTTGATTAATAGAATTACTCACTGTTGCCACAGATCTCTCTAGAACTCATGCAAAAGTGCCTCCAGCTGAACTACATAATTAATGGCACCATAAAATCTTATTCACTAATATCAGAAAATGATTTATTACCACAGATATATGCATTCATTCAGAAAACAAACAAAAAAAATCTTGCATCAGATGCATGCTGTGTTAGACAAAGTAATGTGGCAAAATTATCCTTGATATTCTTTAGATATTTATCTGAGAACCCTAATGAAAACTACATGAAATTACCTTTCAGTGCAGTTGCTTCTTTATATAATTTTTATTATCTGGGGGCACTAAATGCAAAGAAAAGAAAACTGAAAATGTACAAACTTTGCAAAATTGCTGTCCATTTAAAGCAAGCTAGGTTTAGACTTTAAAAGACTTGAACTGATAATCAAATATATAGGCCAGTTATATTTCTGATTTCGTCATTACGGAAAAATACTGTAATATGTCCATTTCTTTCTGTGTTTTTCCCAAAAATACTTAATAATTTATCATTGCCAATAGTTCCAGTGTGGAAACAGATGTATTTCTCCATGTCCCTATGGTATATTTGAGTTCCCCATGAAGGAAAATCACTACCAGAAGATAAGCAGTTCTACACGGCAGTTCCGCAAAGCGGTGAAACTTCACTTTGCCTTTTCTCATAAAAAAAGTAACCGAAAAAGAAAAATCTTGATTTTTAAGTCTATCTCGGTTTCTTCGCAGAAAGGAAGTTTAGGTCTCTGAGTATCATGTGCAATAGTCTGTGCTGGAGTTTAAAATAGTTCAGACATAGTTACAAAAATGTCATGTACTTACTGTCTGAAAACATGAAATAGCAGCCTACTACTTTTTGTGATATTCCCTTCTCCAAAATTCACTGAAGTGAGTGGAAATGTTTCCACTGATTACATGAGTTTTGGAACAGATTGTGTTCAAGCCGGTTAAGGCTCTGCCTAAGGAAAGATTACAGGAATGTGATTCTATTCTGAGAATTTAAGAAAATGCCTATTTTAAGAGATTTCCATCTAACGTTTTTTTGCTGGACAACTGAGTACTTAAAAAAAACTGAAAAAAAAATGGAGCTAAAGGAAGAGTAATCTGCTTACTGGATGGCAATCTCTTCTGCTCTATCTTCTTCTTATTTTATTCTAAATGACACTTCTCTTCATAAACATTTAACGTCTAAAAATATTCAAATTTCAAGGAAGAAAACTGATGGAATTATTTGACTAATATTTCAATATTGCTGATATTTTGCAAATTATTATTTAATTAAAGATACTCAGGAAAGTTCAATTAAGTGTAAGTAAATTCTGGCATTTGCATTGCAAGATTTAATTGACTTCTTTGACTAATAAATACTTCCCTTTTCTCACATACAGTAGATTAGAAAACTGCTGGAGGTAAACTTTTAAAGTATGGAGAACTGTCTGAGCTTCATGACCTCAATTATAGGCTAATTATTCTCACCTGTTTAATTTCTATTGGTTCCCCCAGTATTGCAATATCCATGTTTTGCAATTATATCAGTAAATACACTAATGCTAAGAAATTATATTTATGGCAGGTCCCTTCCAATGAAATAGAAATAAACTCCTTCATGTCTTATGACTAGTAAGATATTATATAAAGTGAAATTTTTCATTAGAAAATGACACATTTTTCATGTGTCATGTAAATAGCAAGGTTACGATACAGAAATTCCACATATGGAGAGCAATCTGTCATGATGATCTTTTTCACTAATGAGTACATATGGTTTTTCCTCATGTTTTCTCTGAACACTTGTACCTAACCCACAGTATTCCAGAGCAATCAGATATTGTGGCAACAAGCCCACACACAAAAAATAGAACTCTGCTTATGCAGGGAAATCAAAACTTTGCTATCATATGTATATATATCTATGAAGGGTTTTTTTCCTAGGAGGAAAAGAGGCAGAAACTTCAAACTATTTTGAACAATGAAGACTGACTGGCCCTGCCAAATGTAGTTGCCTGTGATAACAGAGAACTGGACGAGATGACTCAGTCCTGTATTCCTGTTTAGGACAAATCTGAGTTGGTGTATAGAAAATATTGTAGGAAGTCTCTAGGAGGCAGCTGCAATGGAATTGAACAAAGCTAACTACATTTTATTCATCATCCAAACATAGGCAGGAACTAGTATGTTTGGCATATGTTACAACTTGTATTTCATTTCTTCTCATGAATCTCAATAAAGTATGGCTTTGTAATTACTTATGCATGAGTTAGCAAGTCAGGAACCTCCTAAAGAGGAAGGTATTTCCTTCTTTTTTTCTTGGATGCTGAGGTAAACTGTACAGTGTGAACAGAGCCCAGGTTTTGGCACTATTGCTCTAGCTGCTGCTACGGTTGTGACATTTCTTTGACACTTGGTGATGCCACCAGAACACAGGGTACCAAGGTCTGCCCCCGAAGAGCCTCTCAGACTACGTGTGCAGGTCCCTATGGCAACCTCGAGAAAAAGAAGGCCCTTAAAAATATCTGACGTGGCAAGGATATAAAACTGTAGGGATCAGCTCTGTGATACAGAGCCCACCTCCTGGTGAGGCTGAGTAGGCATGAAGAAAATCTCCCTGGGCTTACGTGCACCTGGGGTCCCAATCAGTTAGACTGACTCTACTCTTCCTCGTAACACAGGAGGAGCTGCTGAAGCCCTGTTGCATTTCAGCTCCTTTCTTCAGGGTTACCAAGGAACCTAAAACTGAGTGAAACCCAACAAGGAACGGCTTTTTTTCCAGCCGGGAAGTTTATGGCTAGCCCATCTGGCATTGATCCATCAGCTGCCTGTGCTTTGGCAGTAGACATCTGTAGAGACTTTATACCAAAGGTCTGGGATGAAAGGAAAGAGAGGAAAGAGGAGGTTAGGAATCTTGCTGAAATGCTCACTGGAACTGAGGGATCCGGGACATGGATGAGAATTGCTGCCTCAGGAGACGTACTTCTGGGTAGCACCTAGAAAATATATTGCTCAGCTCTGAAGATGGGCTTAGCCAAGGAAAAGGAAATGAGGCATGGCTTCCATACTCACATCCTTGCATCACGCAGAAAGAGGATCTTGAGGAAATATACTGTCACCATCACGGGAAAGAAATGATAACGTCCACTATTGCAGTGCCTGTACCACTGTATTTCCTGTTGCTTTTATGTAATTACAAGATTCTGATAATGTTATCAACTTTGCATGCAATTTTATTACTCTTCACTCTTTCTCACGTATTTACATAACAATACATAGCACAGTCAAAACGGAGTACTAACAAATGTGAGTCCAAACTGAGCACTTTTAAAAGCCTTTGCAGACTTTTTCTGCCAGGTAAAGAGCAAACCAAGGCATAGAGAAGGCTGCTGATGCTATGTGAAATCAGCCTCTGCTGACTAGCTCTGCGTTATCCCAGACTATATCTGATACCTGGTCTGTTTTGTGTAAGGCTACCTTGAGTATCTCAACTGAAGTCTCCGATCTGCAGGACAGATTGTTCCAAATCACAGCATCCAGCGGAGCTGGGCTGGGAGCAGGGTGCTTTCCAGCCCATTCCTTGAGGTGGCTGTGTCCAAGGCTGCTGCAGGGTGAATTAAAATCAAAGTGCTGCTTGTGAAACTGGTTCTTTCCAAGTATTTTTAATCTGAACAAGAACAACAACAACAAAGATTATTTTTCCCTGGATTGATGATTTGTGGGGATAAAGGATAGATTTTGCCTTGTTCCCATTTTCACTTGAGGGTGACAGTATACATAAAGGACCAAGGCATCCTTTCTCTAAAGTCTGAGCCCTTCTTTAGTTTTGCAACACTGCTCATACGGAGAAGGAGTTCAGATTCCCCATCCATGCCACAAGCACATGGACTAGAATTAAACTGCAAGAAAATGGGCTATTTTTCAAGCATCCTTATAGTAATTTTTTCTAAGCTGTGGCAGCACTGTTCTGCAGCTACCAAAGGACTTCATGATTAAGTACTTCACTACTAACTTAGGCAAACTTGACTGTAATAGCAGTCCATATATTTTCAGAGACTAAAATAATGCTGCTAATGATTATATTCAGTTGTTATGCCTAATTTGAAGCCATGTCTAGAAATCGAATCAATTGTGACACAAGATCGAGAAAGCACAGACTACCGAAGCTTTTTCCTCATCAACTTTTGTCTGAAAGTTTGTTACCAGGGATCCAGGCTTTAGTGCTTGGGTGATAGATGTTTTTATCAGCACTGGGGGAAAAGTAAAAGTGGAAAAAATTATGAGGCTTAGGTCTGTAGCGTTTTATGGATTCACATAAGGTTTATTATTGTTTAGCAATATTAATGGGTTGACATAGAGAGAGAGATTTATTGGAACTGTTCTAATATCGAGATGCTTCTGCAAACACAAAAATAGATTTAAGACCCAAAGGGTATCCAGGCTCATTTCAATGTCATGTACAAGTTTGGCAGTCCTCTCTGCTTTGATTTATCTGCTCTCTTGCTGAGTCCATAGTCTCTAAGACTGGCTCCTTGCTGATTATCATAGCATTATGGATTTCACTTGCTGTAAATGGGAGAACTATTTCTATATTTTCATAAAACATTATTTCATTATTAAATTATTGTTTGTATAATAAAATTATAGCAGTAGTTATTAATAATTGTTTCCTTTAAATGACATAATTTTTTTTTTAGATTACCTTTTCTAGAGATTTCTTAACTGCACCAACAACAAAAAGACAAAACAAAATAATGAAAATACAAATAAACCTCAGCTGACAAAAGAACATATAAGTTAAGGTATTATTTTCTCTTCCTGTAAATATAAAACAGATTTCACATACCTCTCCTGTGTTTATCTAGACTTTTCTTCCATAAAACTTGACTACAAGGGCTCACAGACTTCATGCAAGAATTATTTTTGATCAAAAATTTCACAAACATCCAGTGATTATTTTGTTAGCTGCATGGAGACTGTGAAATCAATGGCCGTTTCGGAAAATTGTTGCCTGTCAGAGATAGTGTTTATCTTACATAGTTCTGCTATTTTCTGCTTTTCACTGTTTTCCCACTATCTGATTTTCACTTCCACTTGAAATATTTTTGAACATTATCTTCCTACTGTTGTTGTGCATTGTCTTCAATAAAACTGTGCCTAAAGAGAAAATAAACATTCTTCAGCTTTCTGCTCCCATCATTGGGCAGCACCTCCACGCTGGTTTCACTGTCTCAGTATAAAGCCCAGTTTCTATTCCCTTGTACACAGCAGCAAGGCAAAGCAAAAGACTTTTAAAAGCCGAAATATATGTTTGAAATGGCAAGAATGGAAGGGGAAGCAGGGAGTGTGGGAATACATATTTGATATATTTAATCTCTGATCTCTTGAACCAAGATAGAACATTCCCGTTTCATGACTTGCTTCTTGTGCTGATGATCTAAGTGAATTTATTGTCCGTAAATCCTTCCTTAGAACTCAGCTCCGCCCTGATGTATACCCTGACCTTCGCAAGGCAGCTGGGTTGGGTTCTCTTACCTAATTTAGTCATCTGAAAGGCATTTAAGCACTAAATATAGACCAGTTACCTAGGTGCCTACTGCAGTCAATGGACACAACCACATGCAGAAAGTGATTCATCACATCCTAAAATATGTTGGATGAATGGCCCATTTCATGGATCTGTCACTCTCCATGGACTACGGCAACAGCCCAGGTGTCTGAGACCAAACGCCTCACTTTTATACAGCTACAGTTAGGTGAGCTAAATCCCACTTCTGGCATTCACATTGGATTTCTTGTCTTGATTGGAACAGTCCTATTGTTTCTTTGTCTATCTTGTCTGTGCTACCTACACA